>BIMT01000017.1:0-256262 GCA_005406065.1 Metschnikowia sp. JCM 33374 | reverse complement strand
ATCATACATGAGAACACACACAGAAGAAAAAACCTTTTTTTTAGTGCAGTATCTGCCAAAAGAGGCTCCGTTCAAAGCTAGGTTTTGACATACATATGGTAAGGCACACAGAAGTGAAACCTTTTGAGTGCAGTGTTTGCAAAAGGGGGCTTTCTTCGAAGTTGACTTTAGAGGTACATATGAGAACACACACAGGGGAAAACACTTTTGAGTGTAGTGTGTGCCAAAAGAGGCTCTGTTCAAAGCAGGGGTTTGACACACATGAGAACACACACAGGAAGAAAAACCTTTTGAGTGCAGTATCTGCCAAAAGAGGCTCCGTTCAAAGCAAGGTTTTCGACATACATATGAGAACGCACACGGGAGAAAACCTTTTGAGTGCAGTATCTGCCATAAGAGGCTCCGTTCAAAGCAAGGTTTTGACATACATATGAGATCACACACGGGGGAAAACACTTTTGAGTGCAGTGTCTGCCAAAAGAGGCTCTGTACAAAGCAAGTTTTGAGACACACATGAGAAGACACACTGGTGATACCCCCCATTGGGTGAACTGTATCTCACAAACTCTGTTGTTGACATCGTTATTTAACTGTGCAAATGCAATCGCACGTAGAAAAATAACCCGTTCACATGCACCGTCTGTCAAAAGACCCTTTCGTCAAAAAGGAATATGAAAGTCCATATGCGACTCCACACGAAAGAATGATGATTTCCGTGTACTTTCTTTCAGAAACTCTTTCGTTTAAAACGAAAATACAGCGCATATATGAAAAGGTATTCAGAAAATCATTTTTTTCAGTTTACTGTTTGCCAGTTCACCCATGAAAACATTGATTTTTGGTTTTAAAAGAACCAGGTTGTACTGGGATCTCCTTTCGTCCACGGTCCACCTGGATAAGCACCTGGATAATGGCTGGCCGCACATCCAAAATAGTTGGACTTTTACCAGTTGACAAAGTTATAGTGGGCATTTATTCTGTTCATATCTTGAGTGATTTCATCTTTCTTATTTCGCTTAATGTTGGGTACTTTCAGGGTACTTTCAGTGGTTTCGTGTGGCCTTTAGTTTAATCGGCAATGGAAAACAGAGAGAGGAGGCAGGACCACCGGGTGCAATGATAATTTCCTGGACCAAGGTTCCAGCCATGGATCATATTTGCGGAACACCAGGTTAGCTCATGAAATGCATGTTTGAATAGGGGAGAGATTGGTATAATAACACCAGGGAGCGGGTTGGTCACACTAAATTTTACAAGGATTACTTAAACTGTTACAATTTATAGAAGACTTTATAGAAGACTTTATAGAACACTTTATAGAAGACTTTATAGAACACTTTATAGAACACTGTATAGAACAATTTATAGAACACTTTATAGAACACTTTATAGAACAATTTATATAACCACACAACTTATGGAACCAATTAAAGAACACACACCAAAAAACACAGTGTTGGTTGTTTCGAACTACATTGGAGAGTATTCCGTGTTAATTAGGAGTGCACATTAACAAAGACTTCCCTGGTTCTTGGTACTTGGTACTATGGCCAAGTGTGAAGAATGAGGTAACCTTTAATATAAACAGTTGTATAAGCACAGCTTTTTTTCTTCAAAAGTACAAAACACACACACAAAGTGTACACCAGAAGAAACCAAATACAACGTCGACCCCAAAATCTACTCTGCCGCAAAGTCGTGCGCTGGCTAAAACAACACGTTCAACTAAACATACGGTCTTCTCCAACACGGAAGACAGCAGCACGCATAGATTACAGCCAAATGTATAATGACAAGTGAATATGCCCGTCTAAAAGCTAACGCGCCACGTATGTTCTCGATCCGGGGCAACCATGGGCGATCACGTGCTGGATACTACCATATATCTGGGCAATATAAAAGACACTGAATCCACGTCACGTAAACGGCCCGCTGACTTTGTTTTGCTTGCTGAACATCCAGACTGGCGCAAGCGGTACCCAGGAAGATGGGCTCCTCCGCGTAGATTTTCATGTCGAGAGGAGGCAAAAGCTAGGCAGGAAGATATTGCAAGGCAGGAGGCAAATGCCAGGTTAGAGAGAACCAGAGAATATGCAATTGATAGGAAAGAATTGACTAGGCAAAAGGAACATACCCTGAAAGTTTTAAGGCGTAGGTTGGATGGAGGTATTTCGGAGACGGGTGAAGTTTCTAGAGAAGAAGTTTCTAGAGAAGAAGTTTCTAGAGAAGAAGTTTCTAGAGAAGAAGTTTCTGGAGAAGAATCTCCTGGAAAAGAAATCACCCTAAAAGAAACCACCCTAAAAGAAACCGCTGGAACACAGGAATTGGCCAAAACCGATGAAATCATGGGACTCATCAAAAACGCTCACGAAGCACAAACTCTCCCTAGTCAACAACCCAAACAGGATACTTCGGCGCACATCGATGCCCCTCAAGAAACATCTGCCACCTCCACCTCAAACCACAAATCTACAACACACACTGTTGAAAAACTAGCCACAGAACAATGTCTGATCATATCATATCCATCTCTGATGAGGATATCAATGGAAATGACGCCAGTTCCATGGAAATAAAAACACATATTATCGATATATCTGATGAAGAACAGCCACATCTCGAGCCGGAAGTGAATATCCACACACACACCAAACAAGTCCCAGAAGAGTCCCACAAACCAGAAACCACGAAGGGTACTCCCAAAGGAGGTCCAACAAGCAAGGTCTCCAACACTTGCAAGACAGATGGAGGTATCTGGAACACCCAAAAAAGCCGTCGAGCCCTGGACCAAAGTACAGAAGAGAACCCGCGACGGGAAGCTACACAAGTGGACTCCGCCCAATCCCCTCTTATTGCTTGCAAGGGTGTTGTAAAACCCAAGGATGTGGATGCCTTGCTGGATCATCAGTCGGAATCGTGCCCATGTACATTTTGTTCGCGGGTCTTCTCTACGAAGACTTCTCTCCACCACCACATGAAGCATGACTACATACAAGACCATAATGGCATCGTGGTGTGTGCCCTGGTGGGTTTAGGCATATATCCTCTGCAAAGGCACCCGAACCCGGACCAGATAGAAGAAACACCGGACCAAACCAGTACACCGACAACCAGAGACGACGCTCACCTGGGGTTGTTCATTGACCCCGACGAATCCGTCCTACTGCATCACTTGGCGAGTGATAGTATCCTGGCTAAACCTGCCACGGCGGAGGAACCAGATCTAACCTTCCAAAAGGAATCGAGCTTATCCATTCTAAAAGGCCTTGTGGAATCCCAAAAAGAATTACAACCGCTTCAATGCACCATCTGCAAAAATGTCTTTTTGTGTGAGCGGAATTTGGACCAACATATGAAAACACACACGCGGGAACGACAGTTTGAATGTAAGTTATGTTCGAAAAAGTACTTCAACAGACTGAATTTGAATTGCCATATGCTGACCCATACGGGCAAAAGTGTGTTTCAGTGCTCAGTCTGTGAAAAACAACTATCGTCAAATGAACGGTTGACTTGTCACATGCGAACTCACACGGGCGAAAAGTTGTACCAGTGTGGTATATGTGACAGGTACTTAGCCTCAAAGAATACCTTGGCCGATCATATGGGAACCCACACCGAGGTCAAGCCATACAAATGTCCTATATGTCCTATCAGGGTAGCATCCAAGTTTGCTTTGACTCGTCATTACAAATCCCACACAGAGGAGAAGCCACAATGCGGTGTTTGTGGAAAGAGACTTTGCTCCAAGACTAAGTTGGCTGATCACATGACCCTTCACACAGGCGACTCTCCACACAAGTGTCTCATATGCCAGAAGAGATTCACTGCAAAGGATAAGTTGATGAACCATGAAAAGCTCCATTGTTGAGGAGTAGTATTGTGGTTTGTTGGGGCGTGTTGTGGCGTATTGGTGATTCTGGCGATCTGACGTCGAATCAGCCTTCTTCTGCTTCGAAGATATTCAAGGGATTATACCCATGGGTGGTACGGTAGCGTAAACATGGGTAGTCTCAGATGTCATGATTATGACCAGGAACGACTACGCTTTATTCCTGGCAAAAACGACAGCAAAACTCGTTGGATCGAAAGAAGGCTGTGAAAAGATAAAACGTACGGCACCAAGTTTACCCGGAGATTCCATTACCCATTATGAGGCATCAAATGTATTGCTTTCGCACGAACACCGCCGAGGTAAGTGACAAAAGGGTCGAAGTGGATTGGTCTCACATTCACATACCTTCCTGAGTGTGTATGGCAGAGCACTGGCCAGAGCTACAAAAGAGGCACCAATTGATTCAGAATATTTCCGAAAGACAGAAAGGTAAAAGAACGCCACCATAACCCTCGGGCAGCTTTTTGAAGATTGAGAGAATCTAAAGGGTGCAACAGGGCTACATAGTATTCGCCTAGTGTGGCCCACAAACACCATTGCTATATAAATCGTCCCAGGGATCTAGTTGAAACTGCCTTTTAGGTGAAAGGCAATTCAGAAAACCGTGCAGAGTCAGCCCACTCCAGGTGATGAAAAGTCAACAATAGAGATACGACCAAACAAGCTTTCGGCATATATATTGTCACATGATGCAATATGGACCTGGACATTTCAAACATGGAACCAACCCATGGTTACAAATTTCTTGATTGGGAAGTAACCCAGGTCATGTGACAAGTATTCCCGTACACGTTAAAGCACTTCGCGTCGTGGTTCCTCCGATCTAAGAAACCGTCAGGGAGTATTCCATCACGTGCAAACGAAGCACATTTCCCTACCATAACCTCAGATACCCATATTAAAGAACGCAAATAACACACACCACGCCTTACGAAACCATGAAACCAGAAAAACCCAAAACGAAGAATCGCTTCTTCATAATCACCCACTGCAATCAAAACAACAACACTCCCCCATAGTCGTGTGCAGCTCAAATCGCTCGCTACTGGCCCGTTTAAAGTACTCTTTTCGGTAGTTTGCAAAGGTGTACTTGTCAACCACGTAAAACACTACCACACAAACTGAGTTTGGCCAATGTATAATGTCATCTGGCTCCGCTCGACCGACCGACCGCCCTCTGGGTATTTCTTTGGATCCCCACTACAGTGACGATAGTCACGCTTTATATGAAGACCCATGGGCGATAAACTCAGCAGAGATTGCTGCAAAATTACGTAAACGGCCTGCCGAATGTGGCGATATACCCGAACACCCTGATTGGAAACGGCGGTTTCCGGGCTTGTGGGCCCCTCCGCGTGAAAACTGGGAGTATGACAGGGAAGAGGACCTCGACGAAAATGCTACCAACGACATCGCCAAAGCCGATGCCCCAACAACCAAAGACTGCGTCATGGGTGACTGCCAGGACCCAAATACAGCGATTGATGGGGCCTCCAAGGTTACACGGGCGATTACTGACAACCATATCGATGTGTATCCAGGTGATGGGGACGTAGATGATGTGCAATGGGACCCTGCAATGGTGAATGATCTGGTGCTGGATACCAGTAATAATGATATGGAGGATGATAGCGCTTGTGAACAAATGAGTAGGATTGTCATCGAGATATCTGACGAAGAGGAGGAAACCGTGGTTGAAAGCACGGGAAAGGCAATGGGAGATGGGGAAATTGGGGAGATCACCAAAATCAATCAGACCAAGATTGATGATCCCGATGAGATTGAAGGCGTGGAGGCTACACGAGCCCCGTTGACTATTTTGGGAACCGATGAAATCAACCAAACCAACGACCTCCAAACCATGCCTATCATCAAAGCAACAGATGATCACAAACCAAACAAACAAATCACTGACAGCACGGAAAATGCCACATTCCAAACACAAAGCTCCCAAACACAAAGCTCCCAAACACAAAGCTCCCAAACACAAAGCTCCCAAACAACAGAGATTCACATCAGATCTGGCCCAACGGATGCCACACTCAGCGAGCAGCACATGGCTATACCAAATTGTGAAGGTAGCAGCAGATTTGAATCTCGCCATGGTGATACAAGCCGATTAAACAGAGCAGAAACCGTGTCTATGCAATCTCTTTTTGTTTCCTCCTTGGAGGCACCAAACGAAGACCCACCAAACGAAGGCCCACCAAACGAAGACCCTCCAGTAAATGATGGATTTTTCCAGGGTGATGTGATATCCAAATACACATGCACCGTTTGCATGCGAGAGTTTTCCGATCCCCTCGCCCTTTGTTCTCACTTGAGCTCTCACCTGGGAGAAAACTTCTACGGGTGTACCATCTGTTTCCACATGTTTTCAGACCTGTCTTCTTTAGTGGAGCACTTACGTCGTCCGGCATGTACTAGTGGAAGCACAACTGAACCATATTCCCCAGAAAGATGATAGCACGTTGCAACCAGAGTTGTTTGTGGAACCTGACGAAACCACGCACTCCCCTACCCTAACCGACACCCCTGACCAAACGGACACCCCTGACCAAACGGACCCCCCTGACCAAACGGACACCCCTGACCAAACCCACACCCAAAACCATCTGCGCGAGGGTAGCACTACTATGAATGACACTGCTCTGTTTCCTGAGAACAATTCCACCTCAATTGGCTCAATGGAGCCACCGAAACTCCGCTATGAAGTCAACCCGCTTCAGTGTAACATTTGCCAAAATGTTCTATTTTCAAAGCAAACCCTTGCTGATCATATGAGGTCACATACTGGTGATTACGCTTTTCTGTGCTCTATATGTCCGAAACGGTATTCTAAAAAGCATAATTTGACACAACATATGCTTACTCATTTGCCTGAAAATCGGTTTCAGTGCAAAATCTGTCAAAAACAACTATCAAGAAAGGATACCTTAATTTATCACATGAGAACACATACAGGTGAGAATTTGTTCCAATGTGAAGTCTGCAATAATAAGTATACCACGAAGTATAGGTTGGCCGAACATATGAGAATCCATACCCAAGAGAAGCCATATAAGTGCCCGCTCTGCCCGATAAGTTTATCGAAAAAGGGCGTGTTTATCAGTCATTTCAAGTCTCACTCCAACGAGAACCATCAGTGTCCCCTATGTGTCAAGAGTTTTTTGACCAAAGGTTCCTTGACCAATCATTACAAAACACACATAGAAGAAAGACATCAACGTCCCGAGTGTGACGAGACCGTTTCGTCGGAAAAGGCTTTGGCTCTGCATGCGAAATCCAATATCACAAATGAATACCAATGTGTCGAGTGTGAAGAGAGGTTTTCGTCAAAAAAGGCCTTAGCTGTGCATGCGAAATCCCACTCTCAAGAGGCGTATCAATGTGCCGAGTGTGGTGCCACCTTTCCCACCCAACAAATGTTGGTTGCTCATGTTCCTGTGCACGAAATCTACGCGCCATATAAGTGTCTCACCTGTGACGAAAGATTTCTCAAAAGGGTTGACTTGCGCAAACATGAGAAAAGTCATGTCTAGTCTGTAATACTGATGGTCCGTGTAAAAGACGGCTTGTATTCCAAGAGCACTAGAACCCGATAATTCCGTACTTGGTTAACACGATGAAATGCCCAAATTTTGGCGTGTATGTTAATTATGTCTTTCGAAAGACTGTTACACTGCAAGCCGCTACTACTGGAAATGGGGGCTTTACTTGTCTGCGAATACGTTGTTTTCATATTCCTGGGTAATGATAGATGAGAACGCGTGGAGATATTGCCTCATCGATCCTCTCGTTTGTATCGCATCACGAATTGTCATCTAAAACATGTGCTTAAAGATGGGTGTACAAACCTGAAAACACTGCCTTCCATAAGCTCCACATAGAGTCCATTAAAATCGATGTCTTGTGTCATTTCAAATAGATGAGTAAGCAAAATTGCTCATCCTTGTGGTATGCAATTGGGTTATGCCAAGCTGACAGCAGAAATTCCCAGCATGTCATTCCTGCCGTGTTAATTGTGGTGCTTTTTTTTTTTTTTTTCTGACAGGACATGGGGTCTAAAACTCCCAGAAACCCAAGAACTACGACAAACGCATGCGCTTTTATCATCGCACATCCAATTATAGTCATATTTTCCTGGCGATTTAACCTCGGCAACAACGTGTTATTCCAAAGGAAAATTTTGCCATATGGGGTAACATAACGGAAATGGTGCTTTAATCGTCCTGATCACGACTGGAATTATCCTGTGTATCGCGTGAAAATACTTGTTAACAAAAGGATAAAAAATACTTTGTGTTATGTTCTTTGTCACTCTCCCCAACATCCGAAAGAATACTATCCGTCTTTTTAAGATGCTAGTTCTATGTGTCAGTTGGAAAATCCGAGAAAAAAATATTGAAATAAATCATTCTCCGTCAATTATGTGGGAATGGAGCCAACCCCCAAGCGAAACATAATATCTGCGTTTCACTCGAGCATATCCGGGGTTGGGTGGCGTTGGGTCTTTTTCTGAATTGTTTATTGTTGAAACTTTCCGTTATCAGCTTCACAATGGGCTTTTTTTCTACTTTACTGGGGATAGATGAGCAGAAGAATGTATCATCTTGACACATGCTATTCAGACTTGCAATGTTTGTGGGTGTTTCTGGATCAACAAAAATATGGGCCTGTGAAGAACGGTACTTCTGTTTAATCAGGTTCTCGTCGGTCCATCCCAATGGGATTTTGTCAACTAGAATATTTTTTTGGGGTGCTCTCCAGTTTCAAATATAGTCGTCTGCATTGTTCTTACTTGGGCTATGGGTTTCTCGGCGGTGTTTCTTCAATATATGATCCCCATACAATCGCCGAGACACTTCAGTCTTTGCATTCAACTTGATGACCATCCCCCAATTTCATTGGTATAGCCCCCATGTAAATGGTGTGTTTTGATATGCTATTTAAAGGGATCAAATTCACATCTTCTCTCTAAGAATACTCCCACAGTATCAAAGAAATGAAGATCAGTGTTCAAATTCTGTTTTCTGTGATTTTGGTGGCCTCTCTCCCAATATCACCACGGGGTATCCAGGCACTGGTGGGGAATTTGATTCAACCAGAACAACCCCACTTGATCGAGCTACAAAACACCAGCTCCTACGAAGTTGCTATGGATATGGTCGCGTTAAAACTTCAAGATTTGAGATATGCTTTAAGCCTTCAGCACCCGGATCAATTTGACATGGGGGCCTATGAATCTATTGAATGGGATGTCATTACGGAACTTTCCCGACTCAAACGCTCAAAAATGCCAGAAATAGAAAAGGCTAAGTTCGGTGAGTTATTGATCGATGCTTCTCACAAGATGGAATGCATGGATGGTATTGTTTCTTGTATCACCTCTGGCAAGTGCAACAGCGCAGAGTATGTTTTGGACACCTGCTTGAGGCTATCTTTTGAAGACGCCAAAAAACAGATCCGCTACTTGTTTTACCACATGGAAGACCTTGTGCTCGAATTGCGCCAGATGGAGGTGAGCTTGCCGGAATTTTCCTTGGAACAGTTCCGATTAAAAATGAATGCTCAGAAACGCATATTCAGGGATATCCAGAGCATTGACATGGCCAAATGGTCACATCATCTTGGGGTCAGCAAGCTAAAGAAGAAAATGGAAATAATTGCTGTGCACTTCAATAATATCGAGCAACGGATGAGAAAGTTTATTGGCGTGTCCAATGGGGCAAGCATGAATGGAAACATGGCTAACAGTAGTTCCAACATGGAAGGCTCGGGTTTATCACTTAGTTATGACGAGATCGATTCAAAGCTTGGACGCATCCAAGCTCAATTGTCCGAGTATATGAACGCAACGCCTTCGCATGTCGAGGATCTTACGCAAAAGATTGTTGCAGTGAAAAAACGTTTCGAAGAAACTATGCGAGACTTGAAACTTTCGGGCATGCGAGTTCCCACCGGGTGTCAAGGCCGAGTCGATAAAATCTCGTATCTTTTGGCTATACTTGACCCCAATTGATTTGTGAACGTTAGTGTGTGGCGATGGTTTCCCTGGGTTGCCGCTCTGTTTTGTTATATGGGTTTTCTCGAATATTCAAGCCTTGTTTGTTAAAATAATGGCACATGTAGCTGTGAATGAAAAGCTTCTTCCATGGTGTTGCGAAACAAAGTATTCCAAAATAAGCGGGATGAAGACCCTTCCGTTTTCGGCCACGGAATTACTCTGCATCACTTGATACCTCACAATCGTCAATAGGACAGTACCTGGGGTCTTGTCTGTCATGGGCACCAGCTTTATTTGAAGTTTATGGGTGTTTGATTTTGACTATTCTGGGTATTTGTTTCCATGCCGCAGTACAATTGGATCAAGATATACAATGTATCAGTTTCTAACGCACTATATCTTTATAACTATTTATAGTCATGCGGATGGTGTCTAATCGTTTCGGGACCGCTGGTTTTGCAACCACACCTCAATTGGATTAGTGTTCATATGATTGATCCACTTTACTGATGGTGTCCAGGGAAGAAAATAATGCTGGACGACTGTTTCCCAAAACTTTTGGATCGGCCATTCTATAAGCGTTATAAGTTCGAAGGAAGCGATGGCCTCTATCAATTTTAATCCCCACCACAGATAACAGTTCTACTTCGGTGAAAAAAGCACAGTATCAACTGGTCGGCCTTCTACGATTTCTAGACGACATCTCAAAAAATGAGTCATTTCCAGAAAATATCCCATCGATAGTAGGCATTGAAGTATCCACGTCATCCAAAGGGCCAAAAGAGATGATTGAATCTTGGCCGGTACGCCTGATGAGCCTCGAGTAAGATTCTCACCAATTCGGAATGTTTTTGCCCTTTTTTAAATTTTACGAATGATGAAGTCTATCTAATGTACGTGCGTGGATGCATTGCCATGTTTGACTGTGAGTTTTTAGAAACCACTCTGAACGAGAAATGGGGCATTTTCAGGCGCAGGTAATTCACATTTCAGGGGGAGTGTTTCGGATAAAAACTGAGAAAAAGTTGGTCGATGAATACGGGATAAAAAGGTTTGCACTGGTGAAATTGCGTTCAGGGTTGCAAATTTTATTTCTTGCCGGCAAAGTCTTCTGAGGCGAACAGAAAAAAAACATAGCGATATCAGAAAACCCAAGCTATTGGTATTTATTAGTAGCAACGAACAACACGCTGCATCCCATGGTGTGAAAATCACGAATTATGTTTATTGCTCCAGTAATGAAAAGACTGGTATATGCCCCACCGGTGCAGATTGGAGTGGATATATTGACTACGTTTTCTACTAAAACATAAATCTTCGAAACTTTTGCTGCTATCCATAGTGACCCTACTATTGAACTAGAAAAAAATAATCTGGGTTTTTCTTTCTATTTTTAATCCCAGGGGTGGAGCAGGTGTATATAAAACAACAGCATCAGATAATGTAAGTCATATCAAACGTATAATAGCATAAACAGCGAATTTTAATATAACTCCAGCTAATAAGATAGATCCAGCAAATGGCGTTTTAACAGCTATACCAATAGAAATAGCTAATAACATGCATAAAGATGAAAATAATGTATATATTAATATATCATCACTTGCTTTATCTTTATTACTGGCATCATACATTCCTATCATTATAAATACTGGAAGAGCCCTCCATGTACAAGTATATTATTAGACATGGTCCGGGACTCTAACTGCAGAATCCACACTTGTAGCTTTGGTCAGGCATCCAAATCAGCACACTCTCTAGGAAATTCTGAACTCCTTTCCACAAAAACACAAAAAACACTTACAACAATTTTTTCCAGCAACTAGCATAAAACCTCCCCTCTTCACCTCGCTTGAGATCAAAAGGACGCAATCTGGCTCACTTCTCCAGAAACTTGGACTTCACTAGCGTCAGCACCCGTTGCGCTCTTGAATATTCCCACCGTTCACTGGATAGCCATGTTTTTTTTATTCTTTTTTTTTTTACATGTAAAGAATCACCAAGGAAGGTCACCTCGTCTCTAAGCCGCTCGAATTGAGAATAGCCAGTATCATTGTACTTAGATCGAGCCTGTTTCGCTTTTCCCTGACTCTGGTCTTCACCCGCGAAAATACGCATTCACAGGGCACTGTCATTTCCATCGGACAAATGGTAGGACACGAGCTTTCTGGGTTTACGACACCGAAATTGGACTATGTATTGCGGAATTTGCATCTTGTTGTTGTCACCTTTAATAATAAGGGAGAAGTACTGTTACAACCTGTCCCGGAAAGCCTATGTATACGCAAACCCATCTAGTGTTGAAGTCTATTAGTCACCAGTAGTGCACCGTAGCTAACCGTCTTGTCTGGGCTAACCACGACCGAATAGGCAGCCCTACTGTGGGCATATGGACTAAGAGCCAGAAACCCTACGACAGTAGGTCCAACATCCTTTGTCTGACTTTTATTCCGGACAGACACAGACATAATTGTAACTTATGGATCGATTGAATATATAGCTTAGAAATAATAGTAAAACCCTTAGGGAAAAATACAAGAATAGAAGTTGTCCAAAACTTCCCTTGATATAAAAGCTAATGGTAAAGGTTACCCGACACTACAACCGCGGGGTAGCACATGGCTAGGCCCTGCAACATCGGGTTAGATGTTCAGGTATCTTTTACCTCAACATCTAACACGGCTGGTGAGAAATTGCAACATGTGCTTGTGAATCTATCCTCAGTAGTCCAAGTCGTGGTCAAGCCAGTGTTGTTAAAAAGTAGCGACGAAGTCGCGAAAGTAGCGTCGCTACAAATAAATACTAATACCTGTGTTTTTCTGGAGTCGCCACTACTTTTGGTTTTCATCGTAGGTTGGTGAAAACAAAAGCACGGAAATTCCAAATCTTTCCAGTGTCTAGTATCAATAACAACTGAAAACCAACGGAAAACAGTCCAGATGGTGCCGTGGAATGCTATGACTTTTTTGTTGGTCAACTCAAGAGCTTCGCACTGTGCAAGTGCGAAAATAATTATACAGATTTCGGTACTCGGGATGATTTGATGGGCGACAGTGTTTCTGAACGATTTTGGCATTTCACTCGTCTGATGAAGAAATATCAGGTTGTGAAGATCGACCTCTTAGACGAGGAAATCCCATTCGAGATGGTAGATTCTTCATAGCTACAAAAAATAGATACCTCCATACATTTCATACCTCAATAAGTCTCTAAAGTCAAGCTGAGACTTGTAATTTTCACTTCCCGGACGGTAAGAAACGACCCAACTAAGGATGGACTAGAGTACCACATGTTTGGTCACCTGGAACTGTGCAAGGTGTAGTAGGTTAAGAAGTTTTTGTGACCTACCGAATAGACCTCTTATCTGTTGTGGTCGAAATTCCTCCGGTATAAATAGTAGTAAGTAGCGATAAAAGTATTGTGAAATACCTCCGAAATACCATCGCTACTTACGACAAATAAATAAGAATACCCGCAAACTTTGCGCAAGTATTATAAAAGTAGCAAAATAGTAGCGAAAGTAGCGACGGTCAACAACACTGGCTCAAGCCTAGGCTCGGGCTGCCGATCCCATTGAACACGCCCGTCTTTGGTTCTAGCGACGGCTGACGCACCTGGTCATAGGCATTTTTTTACATATCTCGAATCGATATATTAGGATATATTTAAAAGTTTGTGCCGAGCCGGATCGACATGTAGTAAATGCAAATATATTAAAATATATTAAAATATATGTAGTCAATGGCCAATTATTAAAATGTAGCTCAAAATACTGGTTGCTAAATTTCGCACTATACTAATTTTGATCTCCACTGTTCCCACCACCTCCCGGACTCAATGTGATATTCCCACATTTCAATAACATAAATGCTACTAACCATGCAGTCGTGACGATTTTTCAAAAACAATACATACCTTTTAACTCACTAAATCAAAATCACAAATAACAAATCACAAATCACAAATCACTTGGCCCCGGGAATTCCCCTTGTCCTCCTCGTCCCGTGCGTGCGCCGCACAAAGCGGCACAAACTTCCGACGCTCCTAAATGATGATGAGATTGCACAATACTGGCTTAAAGCAACGTCACACAGTATTTTTTCCATCGCTTTTTTCTTCCCTGCGCCCGACCACTTGGCAAATGTACAATGGAGTGTGGATCTGCCCTGCTGGACCATTATTCGGGGTTTGAGGTGGGTTCACATGGCCACGCCCTAGGTACTCTGCGCCGTCGCACTAGAGGCTCAAAAAGAAGTAGACTGGAAACCAAAAGAAACCCACTGGACTCACACCTACGACCCCAAGGTGGCAGACCTTTCGTCCACCCTGACTGGCGCAAACTGTATCCCGGACTCTGGGCCAGGCCGAGAGAAACGACTAGGCCGGAGGCCCAGAAGGAGGCCCCGGAGAACCCCAACAAAAAGGCCCGCAAATTGGCCCTCGATATTTTGAAAAGGCAGGAAATCGAGATTGCTCTGGAGTATCTGAGGGAACAGGCAAGAAACCAAGCTCGGCATGCGGCCAGAATGAATTCTTTGAATGAGGAAGAAGCCAAGGAAGAAGCGGTCAAAAACGCCCAGCGCATGGCCCGGGTCGAGGCAGAGGAAAAAGCTCGCGAGGAGACAAAGAGTGATGCCAAAAAAGCCCGTAAGCTAGCTAAAAAGATGCGCAGAGTGGCCCGTAAGGAGGCCCGCGAGGCCCTTAAAGAGGCCCCTAAAGAGGACTCCCTTAAAGAGGCCCTTAAAGAGGACCCTAGAATCGAGTCTAGTGGAGATTGCAGTGAGCAGCCAGGAAAAGAGGAACTTCCTATGGGAGAGACTTCGGGAACGGAAAACGTCATTATTGAACAGGGCACCGAAACGAGAGAATCTACACTGGAAAGGTCAGAAACTAACTCGGGTCAGGAAAAGGGTACCGAAAGAGAAGCTATGGAGCATGATTCAACAAATGTGGCTGAAGATAATGAAGATAATTCTGAAACTTCTCCAGAAAAGGTCCCGCAGATCCTGGGGAAGGTCCCGGAGACCGGCATCGGTAATCACGCCAACAATGCCAACGACGTCCCTACACCACAAGAACCATCCCAGCAAAACAAAACACAAAAAAATGACGCCCATGTGGATGTCTCTTCAAAGGTAGTCCCCAACCAACCTTCTAGCCCTACCCTCGCAAAACACCCAAAGAGCGAAGGAGATGAAAAAGTCCCTCCCAAAACGGACGACCGTATTGTCATCGATATTTCAGATGACGATGCTCAAGAAAATAGCCCCGTCTCTGCCAAGAAAGACCGCCCCATCATAGAGATTTCTGATGAAGAAGAGGAGGAGTATGGCCCAACACAAACGACCGCCAAGGCTCTGAAAAATGAGGCATATGCAGACAAACAAAAACAACACCAAAGCAGCAGCAAAAGCCAAAACAACAGCAACCTTCAATTACCCAAAAAGTCGCCTTTGGCTACCCCCGACGTGACCGGAAGTGCTCTGGAACTCAGTCCCGGTAAACTGTCGCCCAACTCCCCAAACGACGACTCCCAGAGTATGTGCAGCGACTCTGCGGAAGGCCTCTTCGTGGCGTCAGAAGACCCCAGTGAATTGAACGCGTTGATGGAAGAAGCAATTACGGAAATGACCCCGTCTAACACCGGGCAGTATGTATGCACGGTCTGTGCCCATGAGTGCATTAGTCCAATTGCTCTTATCACTCACTTGAGCTCTCACATAGGAGGCACGTCGTACCTGTGTCCTGTGTGTTCGACGAAGTTTCCTGACCCGGCCCCTTTGATCGAACATTTGACCCAGCACATGGGAAGTGTTAGCCGGGTCTGACGGGTCTGACGGGTCTGACGGGTCTGACGGGTCTGACGGGTCTGACGGGTCCGCGGGGTCTTGATTTGGGAAATTTTGGTGTGTTTTGTTTAAAGCTGTAATGTGCGTGGGGCTTTAAAGAAAGTATAACCGATTCTTTCTTTTCGAGCCCGTAGGGGGTGATGTATTCACAACCTACATCTTAAGAAATTGCCGTCCATCATGGTTATTCGTGAAGATATCCATAAGCAAAGCCATACTTTCTTTTGGGATGTATTCTTTCGGGGTTTATTCCAATGGGGCTCTTACATAAGAGCTAATTCCGAAACAGTGTCACCATCAACGAATAATATATTGTCATGGAACAATTCAAGGCTTTGCTAAGGACCTTCGGCCAATAAACCAATCCGTCATTCCTCAAGTTGCATCAAAACAGGAGCACATGTCAACCACGTCAGTTACCAGCCACCATGTGGAGGAGAAGATTGAAGCTTTCGCTGATGCAGTCATACACGCTGCTTCTCGGGGACATAATGACAAGAAAAATATTGGCACTCGAAGGATACTTCGGCTTCTTCATTGAGCAATCGCTATTTGTTGATTTTTCTCATGGGCTGATTTTTCTCATGGGCTGATCGTTCTCCCGGGGTGATCTTTTCAATAGACCACCAAGACTGGTGGTTATTCTATTTGAAAATTTATTGTTGTTTTACTGGTCTCGCCACGAAATGCACATTCACAGACTTCGGTGAAGTGGATCTCTTGTACCAACTTCTCTGCTTTTTCATGGATATGGCATGCGAAGTATCTCAACCTTCTTTCCTCCTTCTGGATACACGCCAAGCAATACTCAAGTCCACTACGTTATCATTGAATCGGAGACATGGCGATACTATGGTGGCCAGCATGGCACGGCCTTCGATGTGACCAAGATGTGATAGTTCCATACTAAAAGACCCGTGGAGGTGGCTAAATTGATAAAACCCAAAGGTATTGAATAGTGGGGACATCCATCTGAGTTTCCAATATTATTGGATATTTTTGGCACACCCGGTAATTTTCGAATTTACCGAATCGCGGGGCTGGGATAATTTCTGGAGGAATATACCCGAGTAGTTGGTCACATTGCCGTCGTTTCTTAGCCATTCCCCATTTCATGTTGCCCGTTAATCTAGATTTATACCCTGGCCGAATCAGACCCATGTGCTCCGTCTTAGCCCTACCAGGATCCTCCGCAGCCCATAGCAATCGACGACTATGCTCTAAGTGATCGGATGGAATCGGAATAGGTCCCTTTAAAAGCTTGCTTCGGCCAGCCTTTTTGGGGACCTGGCCTTGTTATCTTCGGGAAATTATAAGCGTTTTGTCCCCAACAAATTTCTCGAACTCCAAGGCCATATCTGGTGGACCTGGGGTCACACCCCGGGGTTTCACTAGGCACTGGTTTTCGCTAAGGTCGGGTGGATACGGAGTTATGGAACCACGGAATAGCCTGTGGTACTCAATTTGTTCATATGGATACAAAAGTTCTGGGTGACACCGTGAATGATAGCATGCTGGTATGGAGAGTTCTTTTTTGTTGTTTGTTTTGAAAACCAATTGAAAGGTGGATATGGAAGGATATTGTGTGAAACAGAGCCGTCTTTCTGCGCAGTTCATCCTGATTGATGTCTTTGAACGGCACATTGTCCTCTACGACAGGCAAATACCCTGATGCAAGTCCACCTGCCCATCCACCTGATAGATCATGTTGGTGGCTTCTTTTTCTATACCTTTTTCCGTGTTTGAAGGTCACCACTTTAACCTCGGCGTTAAATTAAACTTAGAGCCCATGTAGTAAACTGACCAAAGTAAATCCACTTGTAATTGTTTGATCGCGGTGTTCTCTATGTTCCAACCAAATGTCCATTGTTAGACATCGCCATCAAACACTATGTATCAATTCTATCACCAAATAGTCAAAATAAGAACCACGTAATTCTTCACACCACATAACTTGGCCCAGTTTCAAAAACGCAAATACTTTATGTGCAGCAAGGTATTCTGAAACTATTTGGTAGGACCACATATGGTGGGTGACACTAGGAATAAATTCCCTTTCCTGTTTTTCAAGATGGGGCTTTGGCCTGTTTCAAGATTCCCGGGGCTGGGCTTATTTCCCGAAGATCTTTCCCGGCTTTTTCCGGAGGTCTTTTGTCGAGGTCCAGTCAGCATAGCCCCCAAATAGAAGCATTCACATGAGAGGAAAATTCTTGTCGGGCCCATTTTCCAGATAGAATGTACCACCACGCGGGAATATTTGGGTGTTTCCTTTGTTTGAGGTGTCGGTTCAATCAAATTGACCATGAGAGTATGGATATTCTTGGGCCCAAGTGCAATTCTGTCTCAACAGTAGTCATTTTCCAATAAAGCTGGGTGTTTCACGTGGACTTTCCCCGTGAATATGCCCGAAGAAATAAGCTAGGAAGTTTCATCAAAAGAGTAAAAATCCTGACAAGACCCATATGGATTTAAACATGGACTTGAAACGTTTGAAATGCAAAATGGTTGATAAAAACGCTAGCGAGCTGCGTATTAGGTCGATTAAACACGCTTGAAAATGCAAATCCTTTGACACCATTGGATTATCATATCCACGACGTGGGTGCCCATCTCGCAAAGCTTAAGATTTCGGTCACTGTATTCGCTCTCAAAAATAACCAGCTTCGTTTATGTCAGTACAGGTTTCTTGTTGTGCGGACCCAAGCCGCGTCATGAAACTGTGCCTGAACTTTGATTCTCCGCGTACCGTTAGGCGTATGATTTGATGGAAATCAGCTCAGGCCATTTGCTTTCAGTGGTTTGCACGGCCACTATCACGGCCGTTCCACCCGTACTCGCCCTATATCCAGATTTCTGTTGAGGATGTGACTCTGGGTGTACTGGCGACTCACAGTATTGCACCTTGTTTTTCACATCATAATTTTTTTTTCCACATCATAAAGCAGTATTTTGTTGGAGAGAGTCAAAGAAGGGCACCGTCACACCTGGAGTTGTAAAGGGCCCAGTCTGAGTGAAATCACACCCTTTCAACTTCCTATTAGTCGGCTCTATTGTCTGCTCGGGAATTCCTTACAATGGTTTGGCAATTGTTTTGATTTCCCAGAACGTGGGAGTTGTTGATGATTCCAGTTGACATAAAGACAATTCGGGAAAAAACACCACCCAAGATGTTTGAATAAGTAACAAAGTGATCAACCCGTTCTTATACGTTGCGCGGAACATGGTCTAAATTCACCTGGAAATACACGGGCACACTGCGGCCATTGTGTTTCATTCAGTGAAACCTCAATTATGAGGGCCCACTCCTCCCCACCGCAAAGCCGCCAAATTGCACCAGGCGTCTGAAAGATTCACGGAGAATTACCGCACAGTCATATAAATTGAGGCAAATCTTTCAGTAGTGATAACATGCCAAATTCAACCCCCAAGAAGGATTAACCATGATGCAATTGCTTGCTTTCTTATCCTTGGTATCGGCTGTCGTCCAGGAAAACACCTTTGCAAAGAAGCACCCCGGACCATCTCCTTTGAAGCTTGATTTGACGGTTCTGAAAACCGTGGGTAATGTCACTTCGGCAGAGTTCTGGTGGAAGCACAGCCACCAAAACGTGAAGAGACATGGCCTCAAAGAAAACATCAGCAATCGCAAGAATCTTGCATATTTCGTCGACTTGTATTTGGGGTCCTCCAAACAATGGGTTTCGGTGGTTCTCGATACTGGGTCATCGGATCTATGGGTTCCCAAATCCGCCTATGACCCTGGCCAGTCGTATTTGTCTTATGATACCGGTGAACCGTTTTCGATTGGCTACATTGATGGGGACGTTGTCAAAGGCAGATATTTCACTGACAGATTACAGCTTGACGATGATGCCTCAGTTCTTCATAATTTCAAATTTGGCCGAGCAGATACTGATGGTGTGGGGGTATTGGGCATAGCCGATAAGAACCAGGAAGCATCGATGAGGGAATATAGTAATCTCCCTTGGGCTTTGAAGAATGCTGGGGTTATCCCGAAGGCATCATATTCATTATATTTGGGGCCTTCCAAAAGTTCGGGGTTCTTGTTGCTTGGGGGCATTGACACCGAAAAGTACTCTGGTACCTTACAAAAGTACAACATCAGTAAGAGCAGCGGGGGATTGGGGGTGAATATCAAGTCGGTTAATTTCAATGGTCACAAATTCACAGTAAATGCTCCCGCACTCTTGGACTGTGGCACGTCGCTTGGCCTTCTTGGCGGGGAGATCATGAACGAGTTAGATGGCATATTCAACACCACAATCTTCTACCAGAATGGCATCGAGTATCGTCTCACCAGCTGCGACCAGCCCACGGACAAGACTCTTGACTTTGACTTTGGCGACAATGTGATCTCTCTCACATATGCTGACGCCGTTGTACATGATGACGACATATGTATGTTGGGGTTTGCATACTTGGAAAACAGGCAGATTTTGGGGGACGTCTTTTTGCGAAAGGCGTACGTGTATTACGACCTTGGCGAAAAAACAATTTCCCTTGCTCAGGTTGTTTATTCGAATTCTTCAAATGTGATTTCGGCGTGAGCGACCCTTTGGTGCATTCGATAAGATTGATTTGTTCGTTTAGATAGCTCTCTCTGGTTGGGTGTTTTTTTTTTCTCCGTCGGTCCTGTAAACTCAGAGTTCTCTTATTGAATGCAAACAAGAAAAGAAAACACTGCATTGTACAAGTCTTGAATGACGAAAGCCATGTTCTTCCCCGAGTAAAGAATCGCGTCTCTTAACGAAATGGTGACGTTGAGTTTGTCTCCTTTTTCGAGACGCACGCCAAAAATGAATGCCAATTCCAGATTCTTCACGCAGAAAGTGAGTACCCGGGCTTCTCTGACCGTACGGGTACTTTTCCCCCGGTAGCCAATTGACACACTGTGTGATCTTCCATTGACAAGCTTCGGTGGACGCCAACTGATCTGAGGTTAAATTGATCGATTCATGTTTGATCCACGTGATGAGTCACGTAATAGCCGTCGAGTTACGGGCTCAATCAAAGCATTTGAAGAAGCTATCGGAACCCTGACTGCTGGCCTCCAACAACCACTTTGCTCTCTGGTTGTTTCTTGCCAAACCCCTTGCCTCGTTCATTCCTGCGCCCACTCTTCGGCGGAGGGGCCGGGTTTTCGCCAGGGCTGTACACCATTTGCGGGGGCCACACGCCAGGCTCCAGGGGCCCACGGCGCTGCAAAGGACCCATATACGTGGCGGCCTGTCCGCGTGTCCTTTTCTCGCCTAGTTTGGCGAGGTAAGTATAAATGAGCGCGGCGTTCCGTGTCAGGCATGCGTTCAACCAAGCCAAGAAGGCGCCAACAAGGGGCGGAAGTGAGATTAAGAGGTCCAACAAGATGTTACTTTGGAGCTTCGCCACAAGTTTTGCGGGTAGGTAGAGCTCGTTTTGCGCAATGGCAATGAGACGGGCGTGGATCACGTAGGTGACGAGAGGCCCAATTCCGGGCAAGAAAAACACCGCCAAGGGCACTAGGCCAATGCCCAAATCCACGCAGAAGCAGCACGAGCAATCCAAGCCAATGCCACAAGGGCCAACAAAGCACTTATCGTGAACCCACGCGCGTTTTTGTACTCGCTTCCACACCCGGCGCTCCTTCTCCGTGTTTTTGTGGCTGTCCAACACGCGCTTGTTGCCGTGTTTATCTTCAAACGGGTTCTTGGTGTTGAAATGCTCGCCAACGATTTCGTTAAATACATCCAACCCGAGATCAAAGCCTGGGATGCTCTCGAGCTGTTGCTGTAGCTGAGACATTTTTTTGTTCTGTTCCTATAGGTTAGTAGATGGCGCTCCTTGGGATCCTTCAAACACCGGGGAGTGGTTGTGAACCCTGCAAATGGAACATTTCACGACAATGCACTTGAGACTCCATGGTTATGAGCGCTGGCCCGGGCATTGTTTGCTATGGGTGTGCGGCGACACTTCCGATCAGCGAGAAGGAAAAAAGGGGTCCTAGTCGATGGTGCTGTTGAATTTTTAATGCAGACTAGATGTATTTGTGGGTAGTTTTTGGTGTTTGTGGTCGAGCCTATGTATAGTGAGTATTTGGTTTGTAGGAATGGGGCTCACAAATAACCAGGGTAGCAAAACAAAAAAAATCAAAAAAAAAAGGGGGTGGGTTGTGCCTCAGCGACGGAAGAACATGTGGAAATGCAAATCATCGAGGGGGGGCCTTGTTACCCTAGCGAAAAGTGTTGGAAATACTTTACATTTTGCAGCCACTGGGGGAAGATATATGGCTGCAATTTCTCAACAGGTAAGGAATAGTAGTGGGGTGCAGACTGGTGCGGTGTATATTCTTATAACGGGGTCCGGGTGGCACGTGTGCCCTACCCGGTGTAACCCCAGGCAGTTCTGATTATTTCATTTCGGGAAATTCCAGTTCTGTTATAATCCGCTTCATTTTTCTTCATTTATTGTATTGCCATAAATGTTTCCCCTCGGGGTTGGGCCCGTAAAGTGGGAAGTGCACTGACTCTACATTGCAGCCACGAGAATTATTGCTTCTCTAATCTCGACTGCGTTTTACCTAAAAAAAGCGATTTTGAGAATTTTCCCCAAAATCGGTATATACTTACACCCTGAATTGCTCCATGATTTCTCATCTTGGCAATGTGGCTAAGTTCCAAAGCCCGAGCTCACCCCTCTATAAAGAGGCCCTGTAAGTCTAGTCACATACACATTGACGAGTTCAGAGGGACGGGGATCTAGACCTGTAATAGGCAATTTCTCCCGAATTTTCTGCGAGATTTCTCCGCTCCGGCCGGTCTGAAAACGGAGGTTACAGTATGAAACATGTGTCCTGTGGATGTCTCGGCCACGCTTCGGCCCTTTCTCTGGAAATCTCACCAGCGTCGCTAAGAATACTGTGACCACTAACAGGGCTTGGTTGGCCGTCCCGGCTTTTAACTCTCGAAACTCCCACCCACTCGTTGATGTCCATTTTTGGGCTTTTTTCTTCTCCGTCACAGAAGTTACTCTCCCCGTCTATTTGGCTCTTCCGACCTGTCTTCTTTGCAACACTGGAGCCCCGACATTCGGGTGGTACTTCAATACTTCCAGGTTATGCCTAAACTGGGGCGAGGGCCCTGGATGACCAATTGAGCGAGCAGATGTTTTCTGAGCAAGACTGAATCAGTCTTATGCTAGTGTCTGACGAATCCATCTTTCGATTTTCAAACTATTTTACGATTCCTCCTGGCAGAATCGATATCGAGTAAACAGCCAGATATGGCAGTATACCGCAAACATTTTCTCTCCCTTAAATGGCGGCACTGCTTACCCTGTGCTATTTGTGTTGACGAAGAAAGCTTTTCACGTGAACTGTTTTTTTTTTCTTTTTTTTATCTGAAATACGTTAATAAATGTGCACATTGATAGAAGACGGAGATTGAAGGTGGATTGAAACGCGTAACCTAAATAGAAAGAAATTGCTCACATACTAATAAAACCGTTATAAGCCCTGGCCGTGCTGATACTCAAGAACCTTGGTCACTGCCACGTTTAAAACGAAAAATTACCGGTGTTGATGCAAAAGTATGGGAACTCCTAAATGGACTAACATCGTTGAGAAACTCCCATTAGCGATAGCATGCACACCTCCAAACTTGTCGCCATGTTTTAGTATGGCAGCATGGCAGAGTCTTCCTGTTCTAGGATTCCAAATGGCTGAATTGCTGAAATATCATGAGGCGGTCACCAGAGTTCTATGGTGTAGAGGGTGCCATAAACTTTCATTAATTACTCCATCCAATAAATGCGCACTGTGTTCGGTGAATCACCACAACGGCTGTTTTCTGTAGTAGAGTTGCCGAAGACTTCCTCTTATTTTTACACGATTAGTAAGGTTTTGCAAATGAAATTTTTACAACACTTTTAATTCCCATAGCTTTCTTGGTATTTGGCCTTTTGGGTGACGCACGACCTTGTTGCTGGCGGTGCAAGTATGTACAGAAGTTCTGCAAACAACCGGGGAAGTAGCTAAATATAAATATCGAGGCTGCGTAGGCTGCAGCCGAACCACCCTCCAAAATTACCGATTTCGGTAACAGCCTGTGTTGACTCTAGCATCTGACTGTCGCTGAAATGCTCCACGCACTCCTTGCACTGGGGTTCCTCGAACGCTTGGCAGGCTTGGCTGGTGTAGATACTTTTAAAAAAAACGGCGGATGAGAAATTTTTAGGCAAAGAAAAACATTGGTTTAAAGTTTTATCTTTGTATGGAAATTCACGTAGGTTGATTTTTTTGGGAAGTTTTGGTGTGCTTATTTAATATTATGATTGGGCACTCTGATTTGTATAAGTAGTAGAAAAGTGCGTGAATATTGTAAGTTTTCACTTGGCCTGAGACTAAACCACTAACCAGGAAAAATCAAGAAAACTTTCTGTTTATTTGAAATTCCTGAATGGGAAAGCTTCAAAATTAACAGCAAGTTCTACGGAAATAGGCTTCTCGGGTAGAACCACTCCATACATAAATATTACGTTTTGTCAGGTGCTTACTTACCTGACAGGTTTCTTGACATATCTAATCACCAGTCAGGTTTCTTTTTCTTAATGAATCAAATCGAAAAGGATGGCAGTGGCGAGGGGATTGTTCAGAATCTGATGCTTTGGTCTTGGTATATTGGCCATACGAATTTTATGAATAACTATTTCTGATATCCTCCAAATGGCTAGATCCAGCACTTATTAAACGTACGTGCTTCTGGAATCCTCCACACCCCACCCTGCAATGGGGCTGCTCAACCCCATCAACCCCATATAACCCACCTAAAGGCGTGCACTCATGCATTGGCACTTTTTCGCTATTTACCGTTTCTGCCCACACACCCTGTTCACCACCTTAGGCTGAAGGACGTTTTTTGTGAAAGTGTTTTGACCCTTTCCACCACCACACAACCACGTTCCATAGTGGCCATCCGTATGGGACGTTTTGAGTGGCTGGTACTTTTCCAGGTCTACGCCACATCCCACTTCCATGCAACATTGTACACACTGACACCCAGAAGACACTCGTCCATACACATAAACTGTGCGATATCCAGCAAAAGCAACATTCATGTTTACCAAAACAGCCGCATTGGACATCCCTGGTATCAGATTAAACATAAGGCTGCCCTTCGCAGCTGAACCTTTAATTGTTTGGTATGCTGAGGCACCCTTTCAGATTGTCAGATTGTCAAGACACCAAACCATGAAATCTCCAAACCATGAAATCACCAAACCATGAAATCTCCAAACCCCAAACGCCCAATCCCAAAAACCTAGTCCCCTCCAACCTTCGCCATATCCTTCACCGGCTGCACGGCCCCACCTGTATCCTTCTTACAAATAAAACACTTGCGTTTTTTCTGGTGCTTGAATCTCGCCATGAAACACCCCTGGCAGAAAATATGCCCACATGGGGTTTTCACCGGGTTCTTATAGTCCTGTTTACAGATTGGGCATTTAAACGGCACCTCTTCAGCGACGCTTTTGGCCACCCCAGAAGAAGCATGTGCCACGGTCTCCCATTCCTTATCGATGGGCTTTTTCTGCCTCAGCTCGTCTCGGATATGAAGAAATTTACACGTGTCGCCATAACCACAGTATCCTGTTTGCTGGAAATCTTTACACACGTCAGGCTGGAAATCAGTTAGAGTAGTCACACGGACGTTTTTCGGACCAGCTTTGGGTCCGACTATATGCGGTTTTATTTCGGTTTTTGGCTCTTTTTCCGAATCGGAATCCCGTTCTGTTGCACAGGCATCTTGGGCATTGCCTGTGCTAGCGTCATTGCCATGAGTTTTCGTGGGGTTTATTGCTTTTGTATAATCAACCTCTCGGGTGGGTTTTGGGACAATCTTGCTCTTTTTTAGGGCGGGTTCCGTGACAAAGGAAGACGTGGCATCCTCGTCGACGGTGTGTTCGGGTTCGTCTCGTCGCCTAGAGGCGTTGGCCGTTTTCAAATTTCGTTTTTTGAACATGTCACTTGGAGATGGTTGAAATGTGGGGGCGATGAGCTTATATCGGGGAAGCGTATTCTTGAATAGAGGTACACCCGTGCACCAAACGTAATAAACTGCGTATATAATGCGTACCAGCTCGAGTTTGGTTGTTTTGAGCCTCCACGTCGGTGGATAGTCCTTTGAAACTCGTAAAAATATATAACTATCATTGATAATCGCCCCTTTCCATATTCACAATTCATGGTTGAACCGTGCTCACCGGGTCAAATTTAAAAGTTGTCTTACATTGTTAAGATAATTTGCAGTGGACTGGATCGTCAGAGGATAGTCGTTGATAGTAATGGTACTATGATCTCTGTTCGAACGTGCGGAGTTATGGAACTCTTTCAAAGCCTGCACGCACTCAATAAGTATAGGGATACTTATTGTTCTCGGTTGTATGTTTATGAATACGGTTGGATTTCTGGTAGAGTTCTTTATTGATATTGTTATGAACTTCGAATTAGGCTTGTCCCGAAATCATATCGGTGGGGACAATCCCATCTTTAAATACATCTCTGCCAGGTTAGACTTTCAAGTCTAACCCCTCAGCAAGGTTACCCCTCAGCAACCTTACCACTAGCCAGCTTCTCTTAGCTGCACATTGCTCCACTCTTCTTTGCTGCCAAGCAATCCTCTATTGCACTTGGCTCTAGAATAGGATTGCTATTGCCAACAAATACCTTAGTACGGCCAAACTGAAACGCTCGTAGTCTTATCTCAGTCTAGGCCAGTTCGGGCAACCTGAAACGGTTAGCCACGACCATGGTCAATTCTTCGAGACTCTTCGCGCCTCTTCTAGCCTTTCCCTTTCGGCCATTCTAGCTCGCTTGTCGTATCCTACGACGGCGACCTTAATCTAACCTTGCTTACCTTTCATGTCTCACTAAAGGTACTGCATCAGGGAAATACCGTAACATACATCAACATCCGTGATAGTTTAGTGGTTAGAATCCCCGCTTGTCGCGCGGGGGACCAGGGTTCAATTCCCTGTCGCGGAGTTTTTTGATATTTTTGAACCTGACTCTCTCACTTGTTTCTCAACTTCAACTCCTATCAGTTCTGAAGAAACACCCACTTTTTTTTACCCCCTTCTACATTCCCCAACGTCACCCACCAAACATGGACTACAGCTACTGGGGCGAGCTTGTGCTCTCGAAAAATTGGGTCGTTTGGCTTGCTTTTGCCTACTTCGTGCTTCCCCTAACCGTGTATCTCTTGGTGCCATTTTTCATCCACCGCAAATCCGTGTTGACCAAGAAATCCGTGGCCATCATTGTTCTTGGCGACCTTGGGCATTCTCCCAGAATGTGCTACCATGCGCTTTCATACACAAAGCTAGGGTTTTCTGTGAATTTGTGTGGGTATATCGAAACTACCCCTCCTATGGAGATCACCGACAACGTGGCCATTGACATTTTGCCAATTGCCCCCATCCACAACTCGCGCAAGTTGCCTTACTTGGTGTTTGCCGCCACCAAGGTTGTGCAGCAACTTTTCCAGCTCTTTGAGCTCTTGCTTAGCCTTCGAGGAACCGAGTTTTTCATGGTCCAGAACCCCCCTTCCATGCCTGTGCTTGCAGTGCTTATATTGTTCATGAAAGTGTTCAGTCCTCGGTCGCGGCTCATAATCGACTGGCACAACTTAAACTACTCCATCTTGAACTTACGCTATGACAATTTGGCGCATCCAGTGGTGCGTGGCATGCGGTTTTATGAGCGGCTTCTCAGCAAGTACGCCTGGCTCCATATAACCGTGACCGACCAGATGAGGCATTTCTTAAACTCGGAGTTTGCACTTCCAGCAGCCCAGATTCTAACTCTCCATGACCGTCCCGGGCCACAGTTTTCGCCCTTGGCGCCGCTGAAAATAACCGCCGTTTTGGCGTCACACGAGCTCTTTTCCGGTATCTCAAACCTAGACAAGTATAAAGTTGTAGTCACCGCCACTTCGTTTACGCCCGACGAAGATTTCGACGTTTTGCTTGATGCCTTGAAGCTCTATAATGATGCGTCTTCATCTACCCCGCCAATCATAGTCGTGGTGACAGGAAAAGGGCCGATGAAATCTCGGTTTTTAAGCCGCGTAGGTGAACTTGGGTTCCTGGATCGCGTCATCGTCAAGTCCGCGTGGCTTTCGGCAGAAGACTACCCCGTAGTCTTGGGAGTGGCTGATTTGGCGGTCTCTTTACACACCTCACTGAGTGGAATCGATCTCCCGATGAAAATCGTCGATTTCTTTGGCGTGGGGGTGCCTGTGATCACGCTTTCTTTTCCTGCAATTGGCGAGTTGGTGAAACATGGCACCAACGGCCTAGTCACTTCGGAATGCTCGCCAAGTCAAACACATCAAGAACTCTATAATCTCATGACCAAGGCGTTGGGCGACGAGCTTCTTTTGGCATCGCTCAAGGAAGGTGCTGTAGCGGAGAGTAAGAAAAGGTGGAACGAAAACTGGATGAAAGTATTGGCACCTGCAGTTGACACCAGCTAGGTGACGCTATGCTGTTTTCACATTTTGGGACATTGGTGTAAACTTTTGGTACTACCGGTTCGTGGGGTCTAGAGTGTCGACTGCTTCGCTTCTAGAGCTTTGTCAGATTGTGTTGGAATGTCCCACAAATATAGACAATAGGGCGTGTCCCAATTCTCAAACAAAAAAAAAAAAATCGATGTATCATGTGTGCGTGTGGTGAAAGACCTTTTCTGTTGAAGCTCCGACACGCTATCTTCGACAGTGAAATTGGTGGTTGTTGTCGCATGATCATGAGGTCCCAGTTGACGATGATTGCAAGAATGTTGGTGTGAATGTTCGTATGCCGTTAACGCGTCTCCAATTATTCATTCTGTAATAGTGAATTCAAAAATACCCGCAAGTCCCATGCCAAGCATCAATGTAAGTGCATTCCTCTCTCGGCCTCATACCGTCCACATTTTGATGAACACCCAACGACCATATTCTAAGATATTCTAAGAGACACCGGCCGGTCAACCCCCTCTCATCTAAACAAATCGATGTTTTCGTCACGTCGGCCTGGTTTCGCGTTCTTGTTGTCGGGAGTCCAGAACTGGAACCCGTCGTGCTCATAACTGTCTAGATGTGAATGCTCAGGTATATCAGACCATTCACTATCGTCACCCACCAACTTTTTGGTGAGCCACGCACAGAACTTTGCCGTTTCCGTATGGTTATACCCGCCGCCCCCAAGAACGAGAAACGGCGTGGTGGTGAAAGTGTTGACGACGTTCAAAATGCCGGTTGCTAGCCCGTCGATGGTCAAGTTCCATTCACCGCTGGGGTCACATGCGAGCCCGTCGCTGCCACACTGAAGAACAATAACGTCGGGCAGCGCTTGGGCAATAAGCGGCGTGACGATTTGCGCGAGAATGCGGCGGAAGTTGTTGTCGCTGAGTCCTCGCTTCGTAGGGATGTTTTGTACGCCCGGTGCCGAGGTGGCGCCGGTGCCGGGGAAAAACCCCACGTCGTGACGGTGAATGGAACACGTGGTGACATTTTTCAGGAACCGGAATGCCGCCTCGACGCCATCTCCATGGTGGAGATCGACGTCCAAGTAGAATACCCGCTTGTAGCGTGTGCGAAGCCTCAAGATGGCCAACACTATGTCGTTTACGTAACAAAACCCACTGGCGCTGTTCCTCAGGGCATGATGCCGTCCGCCATACCAGTTGACCGCCACATGTTGTGTGGAGCGGTGGTTTGCTTTGGAAAGGAGCACATTTGCTGCTGATAAGCTCGACCCTGCCACCGATGTGACATACTCGTTGAGGTTGGCGAATGGAGGACAATCGAAGGCCAAGCCGTATTTGGCAGCGGCCTTGCCGTGTATTTCTATAGCCTCTCTGTTGTCGTCATTTCCGGATTCGTCATTTCCGTATTCGTGATTTCCGGATTCTTTTCCATCTCCCCGCTTATCATCTTTATCATCTCCTTCATCTTCCGTCGCACGCCTCTCCCGCAAAAGCTCACCAATATAGCCCGGGTCATGAAACGTACATAAGTCCTTCGCCGAGGCCCGCCCAACATTCACCACCAGGCATTTTTCATGGAGCCCAAACGCCGCAATCAACGAATCCACCAACGCCAGACGCCCGAGATTCGATGGCATCTGGTCGCACGCCGCGGCTGTTCTGGGACAGAAGCAAAGGTGTACCTGACGTTGCATATCACACATGTGCTGTGCCAAACCGGTGGTCGTGCTGGTGTTTGTTGATGATAACGCGTCCGTCGGAAGTCGCACGAAGTCCACCGCGGCGCAAAGTAGTTAAGTTTTCTCAACAAGGTACTTTTTTTTTTATATTTTTACTTTTTTTTTTTATAAAAAAAAATCGTCTATCAGAAATTTCAATAAAAAACAACGATACAAAAAATGACTCACGGGGTTTGATCGAGATCAACTTCCTCAGCGTGGAATTTGTACTGGGAAGGGCAGTAAGGGTAGTACGGAAAAATATATTGATTACAGCCAACGTCACTGCCCCAGTCATTATAAAACACGGCTGTGGTTTTTTGAAACACTTGAAACACACATGAATGGCCCGCACGTGATCAACACGCGTCTCGTGTCTCGTGCCTTCGCGCACACAAGACGCGGTATCCGTCCAAGTCAGAATCCCACGTCTCTAATGAAGCTATTGCACCGGCATATGGTCCGATTGGCGGTTGCCTTTTACATAAAAACACCCCGCAACGTCTGATTTATATGACGTTGGTTAATTTCGATGCCCTGCTGGGGCAACACGAATGGGACGATGCAAAATTGGTGTTTGATATGACGGTGGCTTCTCAAAGTATGGTGTAGGTTCAAACTCACAGCGCTTTTACGCGAAATGGGAATAGTACAATCGTCGGCCAAAGCCGGAAAACCAAACAACCAGGAAGAGGCGTGACGCCGATACAACGGCGCTGGATATGTATTCTTGTAAACACACGGGAATTGCGATTGGGCGCGAAAATCCCTACCGAAGAAGAACCTTGTCTAGATTCGGCTGCAAGGCAAGACTCAATATATGCTTTTCTCTGAGTTCCAGCCATGATTCAGAAGGAACGATCATCTCGCTTGCCCCGTCCACCGGTCAAGCCTACCGCAGCCTTTGGAAAATCTCATATATGTCTGTCTTGAGGAACTTAGACTGGAAAGATATCGTTGTAGAGATTGAAGAGGACCATGAGAAACCCTCCCAATATTCTTTTGAGAGTACTCGAGAGCCGCTGGATTTTTTGAAACTCAAGTACCATCACGTGCGGCTGATTCGAGACAAGATGTGTAGTGACCACGCCATCAAAGACCCGAGTCTCGGGAAAGGCTTGAAGGTGTGTAGTGAAGATGTTGTGGAAGATGACTCGTTCGTTTCCAAAAACGAGCCCCCTTCTTAAAGCAAAATCCTCAAGCAAAACCATTCAAAACTGGCGCGGAGTTGGAGGCCTTTAGAAGCGACGGCAAAACTATTCTTCTCCACTCGACCGTCAGCCCATACTAGTAAAAAGCAGCATTACGGCCCAGAGCTGACCAGTTGCTTTCTCGCTTACAAACAGCCTACTCCACGAGGTCATAACTGGTTTCCTCGCCCAGGTGAAGAAATATTCTGGCTTTTCCCCGACTCAAGTGATGATCGATTATAACCACGGGAAACACAGGCATTGAAAAGCGTGTGGCCGAAAATCAATGTTGAGCTCTGCGGATGGCGAGTTTTGAGGGCTTTTCTGGGCCCAGCGGTTTCTAGTGATCGACTGAACGAACTCTCTCCAGGGCCAATAAAAGATAAAATACGAAAAGGCCATTGAGCTTCTTGACAAAGTCCATAACTGTGAGACAAGATGCGAGGCTGAAGAGGAAATGGCGCATCTTCGAAAGTATGAAAACTTTCCCGTACTCATGGCCCGTGTGAAGATTCAGTAGCCACAAGGTGTGGATGCAGAATTGAGTGGGGCTGCTATGTTGCCAAATGACTGGTCCAAAGGTCATAAAGAGTCTTTCCAGGGGAAACTGACACAGCATGTTTTTGATTTGCAGAACGACACGCCGCAAAGAGCCGATATGTGCGTGTACAAGCTCGTCATAGGTGTTGTTTGGCAGTTTCATTCGGAAGAAATGTTGATGCAAAAAGGCCAAACCAATTGGAACACGATGCTTCAGCAATCGCCGACGCCGTATCTAAGGATGATATCCTCTGTACGGTGATTCGGGATTCCATAGGACAAGAACCCGACGGCAAAGCTTTCCAAACGATCGGAAGTTTCACCGTCATTTCCCATCGCGGGAAAGAAGAGACTTGCTCCGTTAGCGTTCTATCACCTCATAGAGAGGAGGCAAGTTGCGGTTGCCCTGTGTGGTTGAACAGTAAGTCTTGGTGTAAACACATTTTTTTGGCGTTGAGATTTGACCGTTTTTCTTTCAAGTGCGCTTTGAATGCCCAAACGAAGAGAGGGTTGGGTTCTGCGAGGAGTGACAATGTGGAACTGCTGTTAGTCCGGTGCGGCAGAACGGGAGTTATAGTCAACCGGGCATTTTTGACCGAGGCGGTGGTCCGCCTACCATGGTAGCTTATTCAACTAGCTTTTCTGAAAATCCGAAAGCATGTGCTTTTCCCCTGGCAACCCCGACTTTTATGGCACCTCCTTATACTGTTCTTGCTTATGCTGTTCCTCCCAACACGGCACCCACATTTATGGGACACATGGCACCTTCCAACAATACGGCGCCATTGAACTTTCAACCCCCCGGTACCCCAAGTACGTTTATCCTCAAGTCAAACCCCAGTCTCAGAATTCCGGCTCAACAAGAGCCAATGCCTCGGGGAATCATTTTGAATCAAAATCCTTCGATTCTTCACAGAATAGCTTTGTTTTGGGTGAACATATACCCGACACAAGACAGAGCACCACGCAAGACTCGCCCAATACAAATAATCTACTCGAAACGATCCAGGCCGGTGTGGCGAACACTATAGAAAACTCATCACATGAGTTGAGCACAGAAGTTTGCTCTAAGTTGAACGCTTTGGCTTCCAGTTGCAATGACTATACTTTAGCGAGTAGAAAGTTTCTATTGAAGATGTTGACTGATACAAGGGAAAGTCTTGAAAGTGGGGATTTTAGGGTAGAATCGAACATTTGATTCCATGGATGCCCGGTCAAATTATGGGTGAAGCAGTGGTGGTACGAGAAAGAAGAGTTATTACAAAGCCCCAGGCGAATAAACAGTTCTATACGAGGGAGTTTTGCCAAAAAGACTGTTTTTTCCTGGTTTTTGTCTCATGGCCTTTTTTCATGGCTTTGTTTCATTGACTGATCATTCTTCCAGGGTTGGTGGCCAGTGCTTTGGTAAATAAGAAACTTTGAATTTGCCAAAACTGATTTCTGCTTTTCTTTTGGGTGTCTAAAAACCTTTGAAGAAATGTGATGTCTTCATTTCATCCAGATTCAGGATTTTCTATAATCTGGGAGAAAAGGGTGATGGTGATTTCTGGCCGTGAATCAACCATTATCGATACGGAACCTTCGACTGTTGGTGGCATATGCTCATCAGATACAATCCGAAGAAATCGCCTTATCCTAGGTTTGAATTCTTAAACAGATATGTGTCCCAAATAAGAATAGCCCATCCGCGTGGTGTTCTTGGATGCACAGGTTAATAACGGGAACATCTGTGAAAGGGTGTATCGTTATATGGATATATCGTTATATCCGTTTCAACACCCCCCCTTCCATTTTGCTGCCCAGTGATTCAATACAAGCCTCCTGTCCATCTTTAAGAAGGTGCCCAATTGGTGATTGATCAAAGAAGCTCCCCTATAGTCCTCTGAGAAGTTGAACAAACCAAGTTGCAAATCTTTTTCACTAGTTAAGGCGTGTGCCTGTACATGCTTACTGATCTTCCCCTCCTTGATACAAACTCTGCTTATTTTATAAAGCCCACGAGACCGTGAAAGCTGTAGCGGCAAAGTTTCTAGATCAAGTCCAACGGAATCCTCAGCACTGAAACTCAAGGCGAGTTGATGAGTATCGTTGTAACCCCAGTGGACTATATGAGCTGGTCAAAACATTACAGTTCACATTTCCAAGAGGTTTCGCTAATACCTCGTTGTAAAGAATCCAAATTCTAGAAATACTTACCACTAAGCATTTTAGTCCAGTTCCAAGGGGTCCATTGGCATTTCGGCGGGTCCCCATCAAATCTAAATCACAATATTCTTCTCAGCGCATGCTTTCTCCAATCTATCATTCATCCTCGCCATATGCTTTCTCCAATCTGCTATTCCTGCTTTCATTGACACGAGCTGTTGTTCTGAGTGGCTGCATAGCCTCACTAGACTCTCTTGCACCTCTACCTCCTTGGTCATCACCTTCAACAAGTTCGAAATCCTCGTAATTCCGCCCTGTGTAAATACTCCCAGAAGGTACGTTTCAAACATCGCCACATCTTCGGGATGAGGTCCCTCGTCCGCGGTGGTCAGACTCACCCATTTGCGTAGTTGTGCAACCAAGTCATGGTAGTTTGTGATTTCAGAATTGAAGCTCTGGAAACATTTGGCTCTCGGCTGGTTCCGGAGCCATTCCTGGTCCAAGACTCTCTCTTGGATCTCCCTCTCGAGCGCCTGTTTTCGTTCGATTTTGGTTTTCATCGAAACAAACCCTAACCGTTTATGTTTTTTCTGCCACTCTAGCTCCTCCATAAACTCATTTCGTATGGACACAGGGATCTCGTTCAACACGTCTTCATCGTACGACACAGTATCGTTGTAAGGCACACCAACAGGAGATTCGCTGGGGCGAATGCCTGCCGTTTTCTTCAGGGGTGACTCGTTGGGCCTTTTCCTTTTGGTAGGTGACTCAATCACCCTCTTCACCTTGAAATCTCCATGAGGCTGCGTGGGAAATATTTGCTGGAGGTAAACCTTGGGGCCTCCTTTGACGCCCCCCTCGAGGCTTCGCTTACTAGGGCTTCGCTCTTTCCCAGAAACTGGGATTCCCCGTCGGAGCAACTCCTTCTTCAACTCTCGCCGGATTTCTTCGGGAAGTTGGTTGAACACGTCCCAGTCAACTGATTCACCGCATGTTACCTTTTCTGCAAACGCCACGTCCTGGGCCATATCTACGCTTGGTACGGCCCGTTGTGCTGCCATTTTTCTCGTGAAAACCAATTTCTGCTGGCGCTCATTCTTAACTGTCTCAACATCTTGAAGTTTCGATAGGCTCACCGCAATTCCCCGAAGCTCCTGGGGTGGGATGTTGAGAGTCCTGAAAAGCGCCTTCATTTCTGACCCAAGTATACCCCAGTCGTTCGTGGCTACGCCCAATGAAGATGTACGGCTCACAAAAATACATTTCCCCAATCCCAAGAACTTTGGAGTGACCACAGGCGCATCCGGCGCTCTCCTGGCCAATCGAAGGGTGATTGAAGACCCACATGCCCCTATATCTATGAGTCGGGAGTGTAATTCTTTGGCCAAGCTCATGAGAAAGGTTTCTGCTTCTGCAAATAAATCAAACCGGATGCCATAGTTGACGTCTACCGAGACCGTCTTGCGGCCTAGAAGTGCTTCGCTCGAACTCAAGTCGAGATGGATTTTCGTCTCGTCTCTTCCGTGGCAATTATCGTAAATCTTGAGCCCCGTCTTTTCTCCAAAGATTTTTACGAGTCGCTGGCTAGAAAGCTGTCTCACTTCTCGAATAGGAATGGGGCCCAGGTCCGAATGCCCTAGTTCTTCTGCAAGACGGCTCGCCAAACTGCTACCTACACCAGGCAATTGTCGCACGTCCGTTTTATCTAGAAATTCTTGGATGTTCTCGTGAAGATAGAAGTGACCATCTGGCTTTGCAGTTCTGATGGCCAACTTGGCCAAAAGCACATTCAGAGACGCTCCCACGCTGACAGGGCATTGGGTCAAGAAGAACACATCTCGTCGGATTTCTTCGCAAAGTGAATTCACCTTTTGCTGGACATTGACCCCATGACAATGTGAGGTTGCATCCACCAAGACCTCGTCGATCAGCACGGGAAAGATCGAGTCAAAGATGTTCTTGGACACGAGATACGAGTAGAATGCATGGGAAAATTTCTCATACGCCTCGAAGTCATAATCAACCACCTTGAGCCCAGGACACCGCTCGAGGGCCCTACCAAGCCACATTCCGTTGGAGACGCCAAAGTCTCTGGCGACGTAATTGCAACTGGCGATATCCGACGATTTGCCTCCATGAGAAACGGCTATCGGATCTTTGTTTATATCTAGGTCGGGGCGCTTGAGAGCGGAGGCAGTAGCAAAAAAGCAGTCAAAGTCGATGTGGAGAATGACGGGGTGTGCCTGTGGAGTTTTCTGGGGGCCCTTATACCCACGAGCGATCAACCTGAGAAATTTCGACTTGAGGTCTGCCTTCCACGTGCTGAGATGGTGTAGTCGTGAGTTTGCGAAGAAGTGTTTCAAGAAATCTGGATGTTTTGCATCCATCTGCGCAAAAGCCTGTCTGGGCTTGGAAACCTTGAGCTGAGAAAGATTGGGGTGTTTGGATGAGGAGGGACTGGGGTCAGGTAGAGGAGAAAGGTGTGTATGAGCAGGAGAGAGCGGCATATCAGGAAAGGTAGACTCTTTGTCATTTTCATGACAATTTCCCAAAGAAGATTCGGTAGTTGGTTTGCCTATAGTGGAATTAGGTTTTGGTTCGAGGAAAGGGTTTGAACCATTATCAAATGTGAGAGAGTCCTGGGGTTTATATATGTCCTCCGGGATATCGTTCTGGATGTCCTCTTGAATATCCTCCTGAATATCCTCCGGGATATCCTCCGGGATATCGGCCCGACCGCCGCCAGTCGCCGGAAGTACATCTCCAATGGAACCATCCACCCTCAGAAACCCAAGACGTTGCTGGAGCGGGGCCACGTCGTCAATGAGCCGGTACAATTTCCAATCGAGCAATTTCTCCTGGGCTACACAGTCGGCAATCCACTTGGCTTTGACCACAGGGTAGTTCCGGTACTCGACTCGTTTACGTGGCGTAAGCCGGTCGCATATGATGTGTGTGGCAGCACCCTTATTCGGAAGATAGCCGAGGAAAGTACCTCCATGCAAAATGACCAATCTGTGGATCGTTGCGAGCGTGGGGGTAGTGTTGCCATTAACAAAGATGGTGCACCCTACAAAGATCTGAGGAATCTCTGCTTTCTGGCCATTGGCCACACGCCTTTGGATTTCCCATCGGATGAAGTCCTGGTCGGCCACCTGTTGTTTGCGATACTTGTTCTGGAAATATGCCCCGTAGTCTCCAAATGCGTGCTGTGGGCCGACCTCAGCAAAGGCACTGACGTTGGCAACATCCAGAGAATCTGCAGTGAGCTCACCAGAAGCAGGGGCGTCAGGATCTGCGGTATTACGAGCAGAGAACGGAGAGCGGACCGTGTTGGGGGTGCTTTTGGATCCAGTTTGGTCGGCATGTTCGAATTCAGCAAAGGCGTCAGCATCCGGGTCAACCAAATGGCCGAATTCTTGTTCAAAGTCTGCATCAAGGTTATCATTGGGGTTGTCGTTGATATAATCGTCGCCAAGACCCTCGTTGCCTCTGTAGCTGGCGATATCCTCTGGATGGCCGTTATACCCACGAGTATCGTTATATCCAAGCGCACCGTTATCTTCGTCGTTATCGGTATCATTATCCGGGTCAGTAGGCGTGCCGGCTTCATCGCCTAAGTGCTGGTATTGGTGATCCATATCTTTATCTGAACAGCTTGCTGTGGAAACTACCAAAGAACGCAAATGTGAAATTTCGTGGTGCGGGAGTGGTTGTTGCCGGCCAAAATCCGCCAAACTGCGCTGTGCTTTGATTTCCTGGGCAAGCAGCTCGGTGGAATCGGCGGCTAGCAAGGCCAACTGGTTTCCAGGGACCGGGATACCATCTGAGGCACCAGAGGCGCCCGAGGCACCCGAGGCGACGGAATTTAACGCCGAGATGGGAACTTCGCTGGTTAAAACCGCACCCAACCCTTGTCCGGTCCCCAATCTCAAAAGCTGAGAGTCTAGATTATCATCAAACGGGTCCGAAGTGAGGGACGAGGCCAGCAAAAGAAATGGGTTCTGTGGGTTGCCCTTGTTACTGGGATTTGTGTTGCTGATTCTGTTAGTGGCGACCGGAGTCGACGTGCCTACAAAAGAGCCACCCGAAACTTCGCCCACCGCATTACGAGGGGCTACATTCTGGGGGATTCCAGTCCAGTTTATTCCAACCGCATGGGTTCCAATCTGGGGGGTTCCAGTCTGCGGGAGTTGCCCCGTTTGTGAGAGCTGGTTTAGCGTCCTGATATGCGCTAGAAGCTGCGATTCGTCTAGCAGCGAGAGGAAAGAAGGGTATGACGTCTCGTCCGCCATGTTCACCGCATTTCCACAGACTGTACGTGGGAGAGAGCAGATTTGGCTTCAAAACGAAGACAAAAAGGAAATCCACGAGGTGACAACGGAAGGGGATTCACGAGCTGGTAGGGTTCACTGATGTCGCAGGATCTTCGCCGCGACATTGAGCACTAAGTGGATATCGCGCTAAAAACCCGTGTTTTGATTATTGACGCTCACCAAGAAGCTGCAAAACATTGATGCTTCAACCCCACACAGTTTGGGAGTGTGCGATATGATCGACCGCCCTTATTTGATTTTCTTTGGATTTGGGAGTATGATTGTACATTATATTTCCATGCACGTGAGGTATTTGCAAGGTCACATGATATTCGGGTGATACAGATCACGTGCCAGACTCGCTTTCCAAGTTTCAGCGTCTTTCGTTCACGTCTTTCCAAAACACGAATAAAAACAAAGTGTTCCTAAAGTATACAATTTTTTCCGTATGGGCTCCGGGAAGTAAATTAACTCAGGAAATTTTCGGCGTAAATACGTACTTTCTGGAAATCCCCTTCTCCCCTAGATCTCACAATGAGACACGTGGTTCCAAGCGAAACACTCAGCCGCCAGTTTCTAGATAGACTTCTGATAAATATATGTACAAGAGCCATATGATGTGGTCTGACCAAAAAGAGAGAGTCCGACATGGCCATCTTCATACAAATGACCTGGAATTGCAGAGACTGATAATTGAAGGCTCTATACTGGTGATAAACCATGATTCATCAGAAGTCTATGGAAAGCTAGATATCCATGGGGTATGCCAAGACATATAAAGGAACAAGAGAAGGTGGATTGGGAGTAATAATGCTCGGGATTGTAGTTAGCCGTTTCCCTGGCAATAGATAGTAGAATATTCAAAGTGCTGGTTTATTGATGAGCCTAAGCGGTGTAGGTAATATTGTGATTTTATGGTGAAATTATCTGTCCCATAAAAATATTCACAACATCAAAATAACAGAAGCATAGTGTTTAAAGGCGTTGAGTTCTTAGCCGTCACGTAGACTTCAACGAGGTCTGGCTTGTCTGTAGGAACATCCGATGCCGAATGAAATAATCCTTCAACTTTGCAACAGGTGCAGTTTTGAAACTGACTGAAAATGATTTCTCAAGTCGTTCATTATTTCTTTGTGACAAAAAGGTCATTTTGTGCGCATATCAGAATAGTGGGTTTTCATATACTCTCAAACACATTTCGGGTGAATGTTATCGATGTACGGAAAAAGTGCGCATTCAATTCAATTTTTCAGTTTTTCCAACATAAAATTTCTAATTATATATTTCTGCACGCGTCACGTGCCTCTATTTCACTCACTGTTTTTTAGGAATTAATTACGAATGGTCCGTATATGGATATCCTGGCTATGTGGATAAATCTTCGCGTTTTAATCTATCCACTTAGAGGGTTTACTGTAGTGTACCTAGTGCGGGGTGTATATACTGCATACATGGCTACATACATGCAAGAATCGCATACTCTGCACTACTGTTCGTGTCAGACTGTCAGTCACCTGTTCATCAAGAAGCTTATACAGCCAGTCTAGGCCCTAGGCCCTGTAGGGAAATGTTGACACGCATACCTCATATAATTGTTATGGCTATTTTATACCACCCACATACCATATACAAACAATTTGGAGTCCTCTTAATATCTTACACAAACTTCTTCACGTGACGCAATACAGTTTTCCCAAGTCCGTTGCTGCGAGTTGTCTTACCCTATATTCGCATAGCTTTTCAGTCTCAAAGGCCTCCTTAGCTTCCAACATTTACCTCATATATGTCGTCCTGTTTGGTGACCCATACGGATTCTCATGACATCTTTGGAAAACAGATAAACCTTGGAAAATGGTTTTGAGGAGAATAGCTGGTAGGTTATCTTAGGGATGTACTGGATTGGCCCTTGACCAATCACCTCTCTTGAAGGCGAATTATTCTGGATCCAGTGATTCTTGGAGTTTTCACAAAAGTCGGACTGAAGAGAATGAAGAGGCTCCTCAAGCATATTTTTTTTGAAGACGGCATACATGCCGACGTTGACCAGCCCATTGTCAGGGGTATGGTATTTCTAATATGCGATGCTGTACCCACTTATGAAAGATTTCTTTCTGAGGCCAATCTGTTCGATATCAAAGTCCACTGACTCCTGTAGACATTCTTCACCATCATAGTGTAATCCATCCAGGTGGTTTGTTATTGCCACCTGCACACAGCCGCTCGGCACTGCATACTCGACGGGGATTCGTTCTGCTTGAATAACTGTAGAATAATTACAATTACTTTAAACCCCGAGGAGAATATGCTCTGCTATTGGAACTGCTATAGTTACTTAGCTGTATATTCTTGAAAAGGCATCATTTGTGTAACCTTTTTTTCACGATATTCAAACAAATTGCCCCTGGTTAATTCCACTGCCCTCATTCTAAACACTTCCTCTTCGCTTCTTCTCCATTATTCTACCATGTCTGATTGGGAAGATTTTCCTGATGACCCATGGTCCTCCGACAATGAGGATATGTATGTTATCCCAGAGCGGCCTTTCAGTTTCCCGTTGTTTAGCGTCGAACTCCCTGATGCAGATGCAGATATCCGATCGGTGGAATTTGGGTTTCATCCGGCAAATTCCGTGCTTCAGCGACCCCACGTCGAAAACTTGGGGGTTGGGGGGTTTCTTGTGATCAGTTGTGGCGATGACATTGCCAAACTTTGGAGTGTGGTCTGAAGATTTTTTTGCTTTTGCTTACTTGCTTCTTTCTTGTTTTTATGGTGGCATGGTGACATGGCTTGTGGGCATTGAGCCGAGGAAATAGAAGCTGCGGTCAGATAAATATTGGATTGAGAGAATAGACTACTTCAAGGAATAAAGGGAATATTAAAAGGACCTTTAGGTGTGGGATGATCTCACACTTTCAACTTTGGCCGGAAGTTGTCTGGGTCAAACCTTTTCGTGGCTTCACTCGTGTCGTATTTGTTTGGGAAAACAAACCGCCGTCAGTGAAAACATGTGTAAACTCTGAAGACATGTGAAAACATGTGATGTTAAAGTGGTTATTCGGCACTCTGAAAGCTACTCCGATGTCTTAAAAGCTACTTGTTCAGACCCAACCGCTTACTGGATAGAATCCCCCGGTATAGTAACTTGAGAGGGTCTTAACCCCGCGAGAATCGCCGTCCTCACTGTCCAAAGTCCATCTCCACCTTAGATTTATTTTCTTATCACAGTTATTAATTTTACTTTTTCATACACACATTAAAACAATTCTTGCTTTTTTCTTCTTTTTTCCTCTTTTTTCCTCTTCTTTTTTCAGTGATAATAACTCCTTGGAGTATGTACTGGATAATCATTTATAAAGATTGAATAACGATGATGAAAAGCCCACTGAGCTAAAACTCCCACCACCCACGTCTGTGCTCTGGACGGAAAGCTCCAAATAAAACTCGCCCCAAAACTGAAAAAAAATAAAACAAAATAAAAGAGGAAACTGTCCCGGGATCCGAAAATCGGTATATCCAGGTGCGCGTCACCAAGCAAAATCGTTATATGCGAATATACTCTGCCTAATCAATTGACCGAGTCAAACACCGCCTTCAATCTTAACAGCACCAGCACCTAGGCGGTTTTCAATAAAATAAAGCAAAACTGCATTGCCCATTTTCAGCCGTTCTTGGCTGCATAGCTCCAGTTCGGCACTCTTCACCATAAAATTATAAAAACCTTTTTCCGAGCGGAGTGCACCTTCGTCAGTTTCTTATCTCTTTTTTATGATAAACTTTTGGAACGATGCCGCCCCTTTTGAGGCACAATCCATTGGCATACGTACCCAGATTGTAACGAGTTTTTGAAAAAAAAAAAAAAAAAAAGGGGCACCAGGAAATGAAGATCATCAGGAAAATCCAAAAAGCACTTCTTTGTTTCCCATCCCCCACTCCTGTATGACTCATCCGAGAAGTTCGTGGTTTCCAGAAACATGACGTTTTCTTACACTTTGTTTTCAAATCGGAGTCAAGATATGAACTGTAGATTGATCCCCTTTCGGGAACTGCCTCCTGCAAACCAAAACATAAACAAACAGTGAAAAAAGAAAAACACCAAAAAATGGGTGTAAAACTTCGCACCCCATGTGACGGCTCCGATGATTGGAGAACACCGCCAGTGCGGCAAGTGCATGCATGGGTTTTTCTTGGCTGTGACGATGCATCGGAGAAATTAACCCCCAATCCGGAAAATCCCCAATCCGGAAAATCCCCAATCCGGAAAAACTCAACATCTATCATGTAACTTCGGAATCGGGTTTCCGGGTTTTTCTCAGTGCTCACTATGGTGTTTTTGGTGGCCGTGCCCTGCGGATATGCCGCGGAAGCCAACCGACCAATCTTCACCGAAGCTTACCGGACGGTGCAAGCATGTCCAAAGAGACGGATTCCGTGTTTGTGATTTGCAGCACACCGTATGAGGACGATTTTTGATATCTTCAGGCAAAGATACGGACAGAAGTAACCGGGCATTTTCTCCTTCTTCCGAAAATCATCTCACAGAATCATCTCACACGGCTACCGGCAATCTTCATTTATATGTGCATGCATGTAACCATGCTCCGGCGCCTATGCCTGCACCGGCACCTGCACCTCGCCCCGCATGCACTCCAGTACATCACCCAGATAAGAGATCCCACGGCAATATGTCGTGTGACCTCCCAATAAAATGCCTTGCAAATATACCCAGAGATAACCAAAATGGCGTATAAAAACGCCGGATTATCCCCCTGAGGAATCCTCGGTGGCCCAGCACCCACACTACAAATGAAGTTCTCTGCCATCGTTTCTGCAGCTGCGCTCGTGGCGTCTGCCATCGCCCAGCCGGTCGATAAGAGAAGCATTGTTAACTCCACCAAGGAAGTCACCACCAACGATGACTTTAAGGCATCTTACGGAAAACCCTTTGCCATTTTCCAGCCTAAGGTTCTTGTGGTCAACATGTTTTTCAAAGAGCAAACGCCTTGGTTGAAGGCCATGGACTTCGTGCACAACATCACCATCCCTGGATTGCCTCCAGCATACCCTACTGTGTTCTGCAACGGTAACTACACCGTGTGCGAGATGACCACGGGCGCCGGAGAGATCAATGCGGCCGCTTCCATCATGGCCTTGGGGTTGTCGCCCTTGTTTGACCTTTCCCACACCTACTTCTTGATTTCGGGTATTGCAGGCGGAGAGCCCCAGCACACCACCATTGGATCGGTCACGTTTGCCAAATATGCTGTCCAGGTTGCGTTGGAGTACCAGACGGCTTACCAGGACTTCATCAACGTGCACCCCGACTGGACGTCTGGGTACTGGGCCTATAAGACGTCCGACCCATGGTCGTACGCTGGCAGTGTTTATGGTACCGAGGTGTTTGAGGTCAACGAGAACTTGAGAAACAGAGCGGTGGAGTTGGCCAAGACCGCCACTTTGCAAAACGGAACCACCGGCAATTCCGCCTATAGAGCCCTCTATGCCGAGGACGCAGCTCGTGCGTTGCCGTCGGTGGTCAAGTGCGATGCGTTGACCTCCGACACTTACTTCACCGGCAACACCTTGAGTGACTATTTCGGCTTCTACGCGGCCATGATGACCAACGGCTCGGCCACGTACTGCTCCACTGCCCAAGAGGACAATGCTTCGTTGGAGGCCGTCACCAGATTGCACAGGTACGGGCTTGCCGACTACAACCGTGTGGTTGTGATGAGAACCATTTCCGACTTCACCAGACCCCCTCCATCCCGCTGCAACGACACCGTGGGCTGGTTCAACGACCCACAAGACGGTGGCCGGTCTGTATCTTATGCCAACTTGCCACTTGCCGGCATGCCATTTGTCAGGGACGTGTTGAAGAACTGGGACAACGTGTACTATGCCGGAAAGAAGTATGCCCCGGAAAACTACACTGGAGATCTTCTCAATACCCTTGGCGGCAAGCCTGACTTTGGCAAGCCATCCTTCGTCATCTCGTGAGCATATTAGGGTTTTCGGTGTAAGCTCGGGGAGTTTATGAGGGGATTTTTTCTAGTGAGGTGGCCCTCGGATATAGATAGATGAGGGACATCGTGAAGGTTTACTGGAATATCAATAAATAGATAAATCCTTCATGTAGCCAACCCCTTTTATGGTGACTTTATCCATTAGCAAGTCTCAAACATCGAGTCACTGCTCATCTGTTGGTAGCTTTCTGGTGTTCTCGTGTAATAGGGGTTTCTTGAAGGGGGCCTCTTGCATTCAATAAATGTATTCAAATCAATCTAACCTCTTTTCCACGAACAAAACAACCGGTGGGAAGAGGGCTTTTTTAGTCTTCCTAAAGTATGTCTGGAAGAGTCTAAAGCTATCGCGGTATTATGGAATGTGCTTAGCGGATGCTGGAACGTGCTTAGCGGATGCTGGAACGTGCTTTGCGGGAAATTCACTGGTTATTGTTAGCATCAAGGCCACGAACCATGGAACGTGGTAATATTTTATATAGCACCTGGATTAGGACAATAATCCTACTACAACCAGCCATGAACTGATCGTGCCTCAAACCATGGGAAGTAGTGGTGGCCAGGAGGTAACAATTGCTGGTGACGGTAGCGGCTAAAACGCATAATCCTAAAGGAGACATGGTTAAAGCCATTCAAAACAGCGGCTGGTCTAAAGAGGCAACCCTTATTGGTCGGAGGCCAACATCGGGTCCCGGACACCTCTTTTTATTATATCCTCAGCCATTATATAAGCTTATACGCTTTCAACACCTCTGGTTAAGAGAGCTCTCGAATTGCGGGAAAAGGTTATATCTAGTTTCTCTGGCTGACAAATTTGCCAGTTTGATGGTGATTCCTTTGGTCTTCTCGAACCCTTTTCTTATCTTGTTCAAAACGCTGTAAAGCTTTTGCAAGCGAATTATAAGAGCACATTTCCATAGATCTGTTGGTAGAAAGTAACCAATTCTCACCTTCTTGGATCTGCATTCTTGCCGTTTCAAAAACCTCGTCTACGAAAGAACATCTATAAAAGTCCTTTGCGATTGCAGCCAACGAAACAATGTCCTCGGGAACAAAAGACACGGCACGGGGCGTTGCAGCAGTTACCCGAGCCAACGCCTTTGGCTTGGACTTCTTACCTTTGGTAGTAGCCGATAGTTCCTTCTCCAACTGGTTTAATTGCTCTTTTGGGAATGCATATTTCTGTGCCTTCCACCGAGTACCAACTTTCATAGCAATCTGTCTGAGAAGTTGCAATGGTTTGACACTCCTCAACCAGCCATCCCCAAGTGAGTGTCTGAAGCGAATGCAAACTTCATTGGCAATCGAAGTAGCCACGGAGTTGGAGTCAAGCTTGACAAACACCAACTGTTTTTCGGTAAAGAGGCTTTTGTACTGCTCATCAACATGTGCTGCTGGCGAAGCCATGTTTTCCCCACCTAACCAGCAGTTATGGAAAGGTGAGACAAATTGACGCAATAAAAGAGATGGGACGGAGCTTCCGAATTTACGCAGGAAGTGCTTGGCACCTCTTGCAATCATCTCTTGCACACGAACATCATGCAATGCCGTGATATTGGCTGCAACAGGAGTCATCTTGGCAGCTGAGACCTCGTTTTCCTTCACTTCCTCAGAAGCTTCATAGCCCTTAGAATCAGTCCTTGTTTGCACCTCGTTCTTCTCAGCTCCGGCCTTTGATTTCGCCTCTTCCTGTACTCTTTCCAATTCAGCCTCGTTGATTTTGATGGTTTCCTCAAGAGAGCTTTGGAGGTCGTCAGCCGTGCGTAAAGCTTAGCTGGGCCACAGTCCAACATGACCATTGGATTTGGTTCAGTAATGGATATTGAGTCGCCAATGAGATTTTCTACGTCCTTTTCCGAAAACTCCCATTTTAGATAGCGGGGCACTGCGAGGAAAAAACACGGCATGTGTTACCCAAAAGCGTTTCGTGGAATATTTCTTACAGTGATAGGCAAGATTCTGTTAACTCAGAGACCTAGGGTGGTATGAGGAAGTATTGGGACAGACAAGTCACCCTACTAGTCTGCTACTTTAAACTTGTAGTGGAAAACATGCTAATACGGCAATCCTCGTAAACTTCAATCCCGGGAAGTGTCAGCCTAGTATTAGGCAATTCCCATTTAGGGAATCCAATACAAGGGGACCTTTCAAAGGAACCATGCACTTAGCCATCCTGAAAGAGGAAGAAGATATCTAATCAGAGCCAGGGAAATAGACGTGCGCCGAACCTGGCAGTAGGGAAGCCAAGAACGTAGATAGATACCAGCTCATCCCTTGGGGCAGATCATATGGCCAGATGTGATCACATGTGCTTGGCGTGCGATTGGGCCACATCAACAGATTGATATTTGCAGCCTGAAGATGCTTTGCTCGTATTTCCTATTCAACCGTGTCTTCTTACTCATATACCCAGCCAGTATTAAAGAGCGAAATTTGGCTATTATTTTAATATCTTTGCCATTTACAGATGCCGATTCCGACTCGGGACACACTTTACTAAAAACATATATCCTGATATATTGATTCGATAAATGCAAAACCTTGCCTATGACCAGGTGCTTCAGCCCTCGCTAGAAGCAAAGACTAGCGTGTTCAAATGGGATCGGCAGTCCGACCTTAGGCCTGAGCATGACTTGGGCGTACTGTGGTCTAGATTCACGAGCACATGTTGCAATTTTTGACAACCCGTGTTAGATACGTTTTGCGTCTATACAGGCTTTACGGGACAACCGGTTGTAACAGTAGTTCAACTCTCTCCGTTACTATTAAAGGCGACGACAACGAGAGCCACATACGGGAACCTTTTCTAACATGTGGTAGCGCAGCTAAGTTACGATTATGACGGAAAATCAAACAACCCCAGAAACGAACGACGTCGTTCAGACCAAAGATACACCCCTGAACGCCAGGGCGATGGTCATCAGCAAACTCGACTATAAGTTGAAATTCTCCGACGACACTCCTGACAAAGTCGCCGGTCGGGAATGGTTCAAAAATATCCGACTGCAATTTGATTCAATCCATGAGAAGGATGACGAACAAAAGGTGAATGCATGCCTTAGAAATTTGACGGGCTATATGCTAGAGAGAACAACGGAATACACACCTAACCCCTTAGAACAGGCCACATACGGGAACCTTTTCTAACATTAATTCTGCAATACATAGCTCAATTTCGGTCCCCGCGCTGTCCTTCTATTCTTAGCTTATATAAGACCCAGGAAAGCTACTATTTGTCAGATGGCGAAAGATTTCTTATCTATGATGGCAATGTCCGCACCTTCTGAGTCTATTTTCTCGGGCGAAGAACATAGTCACGGATAAGCGAAACAGACTCGATCCGAGTACGATGAGATTTTTGGCCATTCTCAAGGCGAGAAGCTTGCCCACAGACGAAATGAGCATCCTCGGTGATTCTTTAAATGGCATTCAAGTGAACGGAAGGAATTCTCAAGATAGCGCAATGGCTGCTGATGCCAGTGAAGTCCAAGTTTCTGAAGAAATGAGCGAGCTTGAGTGCGTTTTGGTCTCCGGCGAGGATGAAGAGGATATTTCTTTTATGATAGTTGCCTGAAAAATTATGTTTTATTTGTTTTTTATGCTTTTGTTGATAGAGGTCCAGAATAGAACTTTACTAGAGAGTGTGTGCTTTCCCTCCAACCGTTTACTTTCCCTCGACATTTTTTTCATGGCCGAAACTCAATGTGAACAAATATTTAAGCACCAGGAAATGTCAACCAAAATATAATAGGGCCTCCTTGATGGTATTTCATGGGGTTCCTTCTTTACGTTACTAACACCCCAGGTTACATTGGTGAATTCGAGTACGTCGATGACCACAGATCCGGTAAGATTATTGTCCAGTTGACTGGTAGATTGAACAAGTGTGGTGTTATCTCGCCCAGATTCAACGTCAAGATCGGCGACATTGAGAGATGGACTGACAACTTGTTGCCAGCCAGACAATTCGGTTACGTCATCTTGACCACCTCTGCTGGTAGCATGGACCACGAGGAAGCTAGAAGAAAGCACGTTTCTGGTAAGATTTTGGGTTTCGTTTACTAAGCGAATATGGTTTAATAAAAATATTGTGGATACCAATTCTAGCCATTGTAGACAGGTAAATGTAGTGTGGACTGACTTCCTGGTTGTATTTCACAAAGTAGGATCAGAAAGAATCTTATTTCAGGGGAATGGAACGCAGTTACACATGAGGTCGTGTGGATTCAGTGCACGTATGTTGAACCATGTTTTGTGAGTAAGAATTGAGCCCTGCTGACAATATATTTTGCCTGCGTGGCATCTCCGGCTGAATCGGACTTCTCATGACAGAGTGCCCGCTACTCAAGGAAATTGTATGTTTTATATACCTGACTAAAGCTGGAGGCGATGGCTTTGTAAATGATGGTGTTCGGGTCCGAGAAGATGTCTGAAAAAACACTTGTACGGGGAGGTGCACTTGTACGGGGAGGTGCACTTGTACGGGGAGGTGTTCTCGAGACGCGGATCAGCTCCACCCCTGGCTTTCAAAAAAAAGAAAAAATCGAGAATATACCTTTTTGTAGTTCGATACCAGTGTGACTAAATGTGGATGTCAGCAAAAATTTCGAAAACATATTTTGTAGTAAAAAAAGTAGTCGATATATCCATTCCACTCAACACTGGCTCATGACCCACGTTTAGCACCATATGGTGATCAAGATTCTTGGTTGGAATGCTGCCACTATTTTAACCTCCTTTCCTTTCGGATAAACGCATTCCTTGAACTCACCTCGTCGTGGTCTCCGGACCACACTGTGGGTTCTATGTCCTTTGTGAATCATATAGTTCTCTTCTTTGTCTTCGCAGCCTCTTTAATATAAGCATCTTCATAGTAAAAGAATTGAATCAACATCAGGATTGGCGTGGTAATTGAGTGAGATCACCTGAGCAGCTTCCGTGCTGTCCACTTCAAAACATACCATTTCTTGATAGTCATGATCAGGAATTTGAAAGCTTTGGTGATCACCCTCCTTCAAGGGCCCATGTACGGTAGAAGTACGCCCCGTAATATAAAGCTGCGAAATGGCTGCGAAGTGTTGCCTCGCAACTGTGGGACGACACATTTCTTCCTGGAAAAAGACCCACATGTTTGAAAAAGCACATGCGACCTCAACGGGTATTTAAGGGGTTGCAAGGAATTTTAAAATTGGAGTCCCCCGAAGTCTCCCAAAATCAAAAATCCTCAAAATCTCCACAAATCCTCAAAAATCCCCATTGCCCTCCTACACCCATTGCCCTCCTACACCCATACAATGTCCCGCTCAGAGTCTACCGCCACTACAAAACCATCGACCGTGTCTCCAGAGCCCAGAGCCAAACACAAAAACAAAACCGCCCAATGCTATAGGTTCGACGCCGATATCGGCTCCGTCCGGGACTGGCCGTCACGTGCGGTGGCATGGCTCGCCATGATGGAAGAGCATGTACGCGCACGCGACGATATCTTCTCCGACAGACTCAAGTACGACTTCTACGTAAGCAGATTGGGGTACGGCCCGTCCACACGCTTGCTGTGGGCACGCAAACTGGGCCGGGTCAAAGACTTGCGTACGTTCCTCGACTGGTTCAAGGAACGGTACATTGACTTCGTCGACAAAACCGCCTCTGTTTGCGCTACCAGAACGTCCGCCAAACCTCCACCGTGCTCCAATATATCTTGGATTTTGACCGCGTGCACCGAGCAAACCGCCAGCTCGTGCCGCTCGACCGCGTGGTGGGCATTTTCTGCCAAAACCTCCGCGACCGTAGCTTGGCACTGTGGATCGAGGCGCACCGTGACCCGGGGATGGATCTCGAGGATATTATGACCATGGCCATCATGTGTATGGACGAGCGGCAAATTGACCGTTTTGGCCTTAACATGGCGTACACGCCGCTTACGCCGGACGCCGTGTGTTGCACCAAACAAAGTGAGTAGATGGTGCATTCAACGGTGTTTCCCTTGTCCACATAGTCTTTTGGTAAAGTAGGCGTAGCAAAGTGTGATTAGCACTGCCCACGGAAGGTTCATATAGAGGCGAGCGTAAGCATGTGACGATGCCAAGTGGAAATGTATGGGGTATGTACGGAATGTGCAGATTTTGGGGTGGCTGGTTGCTGGAGCTGAGGTAAATCGTCGTTTTCAAAGTGTGTTTTAGCTGGGCAAGTCAAGATCATATTGCCAATTAACGTGTGAACGCATGTTTACCGGCTCTAGCTTTCTGGCTTGTATGAGAAAAGAAGATCTTTATACCTCAAGGATGTGCTTAATCTGAGGGTCAGGTAAACTTTACATGGCCGAAAGATTGGTATATCTGCCGAGTGCCAATCACACGAGCATGTATATTCACAACAGTGGGTCAAGCTCCAGAGAGGCCTCATCCTGCTGATTCGTGATAGCACTGGCATACTTCAATGGTTCAGGGAAGATCTCATGAGGGATGCTTGAAGTATTTTCTTGAAACAGGGCCGTTTAACTCGGAGCCCAATACCTGAGCAGTGATTCCATCGTTATATTGGTGAATCGTTATAAGCATGCATCGCTGTACCTCTATTCAATGTCCCCCAATAGCACACTCCGGATCAGGAATTGTCTATTAAACCCTGACTTTATAATTCAAATAGAATAGTCTCGCCATTGAACTTCAATATTAGCAGGTGCATCTTTGAAAATGAATGTGAAAATGGAGATACAATGGATAGGAGTCCGGTTATCATGGTGCTGGTCACGTGACGCGATCCGGCTTCACTAACTTGTGAATAGTGCACGAACCAACAGAACCATTACTCCAGCCCGGTTCCAGTTTCACAGAAACCCCTAACAAAGGCGGCCCACAATCCCCCTTAAAGTGGTTGCTCTTCTTTCCAAGCCCTTTTTTATGATCCCGTTCGCGTGGCCTAAATGTAGCAGTCTATAAGGACTACTCCAACCACAGACTATATCATGAAAAACGGTAAAAATTCCCCCAAATATGACACGGTACCCTAGATGTTCCCAAAAGAGGACCTTTCCCAAAGTAGAATAAATAAAAAGATATTATTTGTTGGAATTTCCAAACGTAAGCACTGTAATTGTTTGTCGTGCGCACATCATACTTCCTATAGCTAACAATATGATAACCACAATATTCAACAGAAACCAAGCCACCGAAAGTGGTGAAGCAGAAGGCAAACTCTTTTCCCTCTGTATTCCCCACCTTCTGCGAGTGAGAATTTTGCTGATTTCAGTCTAGTTAATGGGAATGACCATGTTTTCTGGCTGTTGAGTAAACCCTAGTCCTTTCCCTAGTCCTGTCCCTAGTCCTTTCCCTGGTCCTTTCCCTGGTCCTGTCCCTAGTCCCGTCCCTGGTCCCTGTTTTTTGCGCTTTTGCATTTTGCTACTTTCCTCCACCCCAACGCCACCTTCCTGCAGGACACGTTGCTCGAATGCGAATTCGTCACGCCAAAACTTTTTTGCTGTGTTGTTATTCCTTCCTTCCCTGATTCAATCAACGTTACAATGGTACGTAAACATAACCACAATAAATGAGGGAAAAGAGGGAAAAGAGGGATGCAAAAAAAATTAATGCAAAACAAGAAATTTTGAGGCGCGGTTTTTCCACAAAACAGATTCCGCCAAATTCCGGCATGTCTCATGTCGACCAGCTCGATCTGGTCACAGACGCGAGACATCAACAGCGCCAACGCCACCGGAACGTATCTTTACAAGTAGCGGGTAAAAGAGAACAGGAGATGGTAAGAAAAAGCAAGTGTCAGCCGCCTTAAATTGGCTGAGTTCGGGTGAGCGGAAGTGAGGACACGCTGTGGGTGTTTCGGGGGAAGAAACAGAAATTTCCATTTCCATTGTTTCACATTGTCTTACGGTGCCACAATTCAACAATTTAACAATCCCATAGAAAGATGGTGAGTTCAAGATTGTGGGTTGTTTTGGGCGTGTTTCAGGTGTGTTTCAGGTTTGGGGTGTTCCAGGTTTCGGTGTTCCAGGTTTCGGGTGTTCCAGGTTTCAGGTGTTCCAGGCGTCTTCATTTATTGCACATGCTCCGTGGTTTGCAAACGCTCCGTGTTTTGCAGACATGTTCCAGAAATCTTCCAGAAATCTTCCAGAAATCCTCCAGCGGGTCTCCTATCGTTTCCTCTTCCAGCGTATCTCTGTGTGGTGGTGGCGCCGCCGCCGGTATGGCCGGGCCGCTCGCGCGTTCCTTCTCCACGTCGCGGCATTTCCAGCCACGTCTCCTTACATCTCCCTATTGTTACCACCGTAGACGACAAGCAGCGATATTTCGACGGGTTACCTGCTTCTGTTTTCCTTTCCTTCGCGCTTTTTAATCTGCTCCTTATCCCTTTCCTTCGATCCTTTCTTTTTATCCCTTACTAACATGATCAAGGCCGAAAAATTATCTGAAGAACAAATTGCCGAATTTAAAGAGGCTTTCTCCTTATTTGACAAGGACAGCGATGGAAAGATCACCACCAAGGAGTTGGGTACTGTTATGAGATCCTTGGGTCAAAACCCCTCGGAGAGTGAATTGACGGATATGATCAATGAGGTTGACACAAACAGCGACGGCTCCATTGACTTCCCGGAGTTTTTGACCATGATGGCCAGAAAAATGAAGGACACGGATTCCGAGGCCGAGATCGCTGAGGCTTTCAAGGTGTTTGACAGAAATGGAGACGGTAAGATCAGTGCCGCTGAGTTGAGACATGTCTTGACCTCCATTGGCGAGAAGTTGTCCGATGCCGACGTGGACCAAATGATCAGAGAGGCCGACACCAACAACGACGGCGAGATCGATATCCAAGAATTCACCCAATTGTTGGTTGCCAAATAAGTGCTTTGTTCCTTATCAATGGGCTGGGCTTTAGATCCGCCACTTCTCACGACTAAAATCTTGACGTTATTCGCTTTTATATCCCACCAAGTTATATTCTTTTTATAGTTTTTTTTATTCCTCGCTTCGTGTTCTCCCGCTTTCTTTTGGGGGGCACTGCTACATCCTTTTCTTCATACAAATAATCTTGACTTGTTATATACGAGTTAATACAATATTTGAAGACGCATACTTAGCTGTACACTCACCTTCTCGTGCTTGGCAATCTGGAAAACGACTTGCTGTGTAGGCTTGACGAAGTTCTGGGGTAAGCATGTCTCGTAGACGCGTCATATCCCATGTTTGGATCAAACTTATCTTCATCCTCGATGTCTTCAATCCGGTAAGCATCATGGGTGTCGGGGGCAGAAACCGCTCTATTCGATGGCACATGCCCGAAATTAAGCTCGTTGATGTTCCTGTTGACAAGATATCTCAATGCATTATACCACGTGTTGTGTCGTTGTCTTGTTGGACACGTGATTTTGATCGACTTGGTTTTGCAATGAATAACGATACTCTTGTAATGAAGACCCGTTGGAAGAGGGTTATTATCCTCTACGCTTTCCACTCTCTCGATCGCCATGGCCTTGGTCCTGACCTCCGATGGATTCGTCAAGACTGGGTTGGAAGATGACCAATAAAGCGTCAATGAGTATGGATGCACCCAGAAGTACCTCTCATGACGACTGGACGAGATGGAGCTCAATGGTCCAAGCTTTCTGTAGTATTTGAACAAATATTCTCCAATGACAACCTGGGTGATTGCAGGGATCATTGACCGGTCAGTGAATGAGATGTTTGTTGCAATGGATAATCCAGCAATAGATTCAACCGCGCTCTGGTGAGAGTCCACCGTCAAGTTGGAACGCATCGATCTCGAAGTTGGGAATGACATCCTGGCTGGCGGCTTCGAAAGGGAGCTCAACATACCAATAGAAGTGGTTGGAGAAAACCTGTGTCCTGAATCCTCGCTATCCAGATTGAGAACGGGGGTCTTGGGAAGGGGGCTGTCTTTCACGTAGCCTCTCTTCTCGGCATGTTGTCTGAACAAGTCATCATTGACCTTTTCGATGTTCAAGGGCTCCAGGCGACTCAATTTTTGGTAATATGTGGTTGGAATAAGCGTCACCTTTTCAGTATCGGGAGTCCGTACCAACGTAGTAGGAACAAATGAGTTTCGAGGAACGCAGATCAAGTTCCAGTCTTTTGCAGCCTCAACGAATAGACTTTTATCCTTGACAGTTTCCTGGGCTCTTCTCAACTCGTTGAGTTGCGAACGTTGCACAACACTCAATCCTATCTCTTCAGCTCTTCCACGCAAGTCTTTCTCGGACAAAGTCTTGCTTTCCTCGGCAGAATTCTTCAATTGTTGGTACTCCTTTTTATCCAAAACGACCATATCGAGTCTTCTCAGATTTTGCACGAGCGATGCCTTGGTGAGATCACGCGCGGGCTGCTGACCCAAGCTATTGATCTTTGAGTCCTTTTCAATCAAACTTTGCTTAAGTTTGGTCAACTCCGCAGATGGTAAAACAGACAAAGAAAGGGCTGCTGCCGCCTTTCCAATCAAATCCTTATCATTGTGGATCTTGGACTTTTCCAGGATATCATCATACGCTGTCCTTTCAATGCATACCATACCCAAATGCTCCGCACTCAGCTTCAACTCTTCAAGGTCTAATACAGGAGTATTATCCGCATTAGCAGAGTCTGGGGAAGAGGATTCTGTTTTCACCTTAAAGCCCTTTTGCTCTAACCAAGCAATAACTTCATCGGTGGCAGACAAAGAACCGTCTGCTTTCTCTTTACTCACGACGATCAATCCCTTCGAACGAGCTGCCTCGGCAAACTCTTCAGGGGAAGCCTCAGTCGAGTTGGAGAGCAAGAAAGCATATTTGGTCTTTGGAACAACTTCATACCCACGTGTACGTAATTCATCTTTGACAACATCAAGGCTCTCTTCGTCTTCTGGCAACTTGAAGTTTTTGGCGTCTTGTAACTGCGACAAAATACTCTTATGTTCATCATTATCGAGCAAAACCAACCCCTTTTCTTGGGCGAGGTCCTCCACACTTCTTTCGCTTTGTATCTTGAGTTTGTCGTGTTCTGCAAGAGGAATCATAATTAACCCAGAAGCTTTGGCATTTTTCTCCAAATAGTCCATCGATGGCGAGCTGACTTTCTCGCGCAATTGTTCAAGTTCGCTCGAATCAATAACCTTGAGATTTTTCTTTTGAGCTTTCGATTCCAATGACTCGTCGCGCTCTTCCTTCAACTGTTCGTACTCATCCGATGGAACAATGGCCATTCCAAGCTTCAGAGCATTTTGCGTAAGCTGGTCAATAGACGGTTTGTTGGCCTTGAGAAGCATTGCATCATATTCATCATTGGAGATGACCTTAAGGTTCTTACCAGCGATATGATCATCGATAGTTCTATTGGCTTTCTGATTGAGCTCCAGAAGATCATTCGCACTCACTGCTTCGTACCCATGAACATTGGCAGCTGATTTCACATCGGAAAGAGTTGGCAGGTGGGCTTTCGACTGGAGCAAGTCAAATTCTCCAACTGGAATAACCATCAACCCGGATTGTGCAGCTCGTTCCTTTAGCGAGTAAGAAGCTTCGCGTTTCAACTCGTCAAACGCTGTTGTGTCCACCAACTCTTTTTCCAAGGCATTGGCCTTTTTGGTCAAATACTCGACAGATGGGTCCTCAAATTTGGAAACCAACTCCTGGTGCTCAGTAATAGGCAAAACCACCATGTTAGCTTCAACCGCCTTCGCTTGCAAAGACTTTGAAGCCTCAGACTGCAAGTCGGCCAATTCCTTCTTTGTTAACGCAGTGTAACCATGCTTTTGAGCAAGCTCTTTCATACCATCAACTCCCAAGGATTTTTCGTATTCCTGGGAATCAATCACTACCTTTCGGTCCTTGGTAGCCCTCGACTCAAGTGATTCCTCGGATAACTCCTTCAATTGACTGTACTCTGCTGTTGGAATAGCAACTAGGGACATTTTGAGAGCCTTGTCATGCACGGACTCTTCCAGCTTACTTCTGAGTTCCTTGTACTGATCTTGTGGCACCAAAGTATAGTCCAACTTTTCGGCTAAACCTTCAAGAGTAGCCACCTCAGGGGTCTCAAAGAAATTCTCAAGCTGTTTCAACTTTTGGGTGTTTTCATTCAAGCTCTCGAGTGAAGATTTCTTCATGACGACCATTCCCGCAGCCTCTGCTCTGTGTTCTAAGGATTTGCTAGCCTCATCAACCAACTTGTTATACTCATCGTCGAGAATAACCCTTGACTTATGGTCCTTTGCTTTTTCCGCCAAGAAAGGCAAGTCAGGGGCCTCAATTTTCGAGAATAGAGATTTATGTTCCTCCTTTGTCAACGATGCGAGACCAGCCTTTTCAAGTTTGGCGGAGAGTGGTTCCGTAAATACCACGAAATCGTCCTTGGAAACGAGTTTATGGTTCAAGCCTTCGGCATTTTGAATCAAATATTCTAGAGTTGGGGCCTCAACCTTTTTTACAAGCGAATCATACTCATCCCTTGAAACAACAGTAAACTTCTGCGCATCCGCTTTCTCGCGAAGATAATCAATCAGGGGACTGGCTAAAGATTTTTGTAAGCTGTCGTACTCTTCTTGTGACAAGATCATACAACCATCTTCAGTGGCTAATTCACGAACTGTCTTTGAGTCTTTTTCAACCAAACGTTCATATGTGGCGAGCTCCACCAATTTCTGACCCTTGGATTCTGTTTGCTCGCGCAAGTACTCCATGGCTGGACTTTGGAAAGATTTTTCAATCTGGTCCAAGTCATTGGCTCTAGCAACGGGTAAGAGAACATATCCGAGGCCAGTTGCACGCTCTTGGATGACTTCGAGCGGTGGTGATTTGGCAAGATTTTCCTTTTCCTTGAAGCTGGAAACCTGGTCAGTGGTCAAGAGCTCAAACCCTTGGCTGGATGCCTTGGATCTCAAATATTCAACAGATGGAGATTCAAACAAGCCCTTCGTCTTCTTAAGAGACTCCAACTCATCGATAGCAACAACATCTGCATTGTGTATTCCCACTTTCTTCGAAAGGTATTCAAGCGATGGGGATTGATGATCTTTCTCTAAGTTGGAGATTTCCTTTGATCTGTCATTTGAAATAAGCATGTGTCCTGAACTAGCCGCTTTCTCGTGTAAATGATCGAGGGTAGGGGAGTTAGCACACTTGTTCATCTTTTCATACTCATCAATTGGAAGAAGCTTATGTCCCTGTGACTTTGCATTGTCAGATAAGTACTCGATTGATGGTGCATGGAACAGCTTTTCACATTTCTGATACCCAGATAATTCAGAAGAGCTGATAATTCTCTTGTCAAGGAGCTCGACGTGCTTCGTAAGATATGCAAGACTTGGGGCATCAAACTGAGTTTTTGTCTCTTCAAGTTCAGCCAATTTCGAATTTGAAAGAATGGACATATTACCAACCCCGGCGTGTGATTGCAAGTAGTCCAATGTAGGAGATTTGTAAGATGACTCCGTAGACAACAAAGATTCGAGCCTTACCGCCTCAATAAGCTCACGCTTGTTTTCCTTGGCGTGTTTCTCCAAATACTCGATCGAAGGCGATTTGTAATTCTTCTCGATTTCTCTGAAGTTCTGAAGTTCGCTTGAAGTAACCGCTTCCATAGATCTACTTTGCAATTTCTCCAGCAAAAATTCAAGGCTGGGATCATTTTCTATAGATCGTAACACCTCAAGCTCCAGACAAGGAATCACTTCATGTTCATACCTCTTTGAATGTTTCTTGAGGTAATCGAGCTGTGGCTCTTCAACTTGTCTGTTCAAAAGGGCCAATTCGGCAGATGGTAGGAGTACCAATTTTTTGGCCGAGGCCTTTTCTGTTAAGAACTCCTGAGAAGGGTTGTTGAAGGACTCCTTGAGCTTCTCTAGTTCTGTAGATGCGACGACTTCATGACCAGAGAGTTTTGCCTTCTGTACCAAATATGGATGGCTTGGCTTCTCCAACGATTCACGCAAATCTTTATATTTCAGCTCATTGACGAGAACGTAATCTTTCTCTTTGGCCTTTTCTTGCAAGAACTCCAAAGATGGCAGGAGAGAGATCGAGCTCAAGTTGTCATATTCATCATTTGTAATAAGCTTCATGTTGGCGATTCTCTCTTTATCCTCAAGGTGCTTCTGGAATTCCAGACTTGGAACAGCAACATAACCATGCGAGGAAATATTCTTCGTGAGGAAGTCAAGCTTTGGATTTTCAATTGATCTTCTCAATTTCAAAAGATCATCTTTATCCACAACCTCGTGTCCCAAGCGGTCTGCGTGAGTACTAATATGGTCAATACCAGGTGCTTGTGCCAAAGTTTGAAGATCTTTGAGCTCACTCTTGGGGACGACCGCCAAGTCAAGCAGGCGGGCAGTTTTCTCGACATGATCCACAGTAGGGCTATGAGCAAGAGTTTTCAAGCCATCATAATCTGCTTCCGGGATGACAAGACAGCCGTGTTTCGACGCCTTCTCTGTAACATGGTCAATATCAGGCTCAGTCGACAATTTCTTGAGTTCGGCATATTCATCTGCTGGTAGGATTACATTGTGGTGTTTTGTTGCCAACTCCTTGACCCTGTTGATGTCTGGGCTTTCGGCGAGCTTCTTCAATGATTCGTAGTCAGTGATTGGTAGGATCTTCTGGTCACGGACACTTCTCATCTTCAATATGTGTTCAAGAGGTGGGTCATCGGCCAATGTCTTAAGACTCTTGAGTTCTGAAACTGGCAATAATTCGTGATCTTGTTTATGAGCATGATCCTTTAGCTGCGCAAGAGTTGGTTCATTAACTTGTTTGATGAGATCATCGTATTCATCCTTGTGTATGACAACATGCTTGAGAGCCACGGCCAGTTTTACAACATCACTGAGACTTGGCTCGTGGGCAAGTTTGAGTAGGGAATCGTGTTCTTCTTTAGGAATCACAACTTGGTTGAGAGAGGCAGCAGCCGCCTCAATTTGAGCCAAAGTTGGTTTGTTAACCTGTTGAAGAAGCCTATCATGAGATTCCGACGAAATCACAACAGAAGAATGGCCCTTGGCCAACTCCACAGCTCTATCCAACGACAAGTCTGACGCAATCGAGCTTACCTTTTCAAAGTCCGACTTAGGAACAACCACATGGCCATGGCCTGTTGCTAACTCGCCAACACGATCAAGCGAGGGTTCGTGTGCAAGCTTCTTGAGACCATCATAGTCATCCGTAGGAACAACAACATGTTTGTGGAGGTCTGCGCAGCTTTGAAGATGAGAAACTGATGGATTAAGTGCTTTTTTTCTCATAGTCTCATATTCGGGAATCTTCACAATCATGGAGTCCTGCTTTGACGCCATCTTGGATATGTGTTCAAGAGTCGGGTCAAAGGCGGAACGCACTGTATCCTCATACTTTGATTTAGGTATAACAACAAGATCCTTTTTCTCTGCAGCCTCCTTAAGCTGCGGTACGGTGGGTCTTAACGCCAATTCTTCAATCTCGGAAAGCTTTTGTTTTGGAAGAACCACGAGACCTTGGTCCGCGGCTTTCTTCTCGATGTATTCAGCCTCAGGAGACTCAATATTCTTTTTCATCGTTTCGAATTCTTTGACATCCAACAAACAGTGACCAGAAGACGCTGCCAAACTCTTAAGTTCATCGATAGTGGGCTCACTAGATTTTCTCTGCAACTCTTTCAATTCATCGGATGCAATTGCTGTGAGGCCCAACGTGTCTGCCCGAGAAATAACAGTTTCCCTTGAAGGAGCTTCTGCGTCATTCTTGAGCTTTTCAAAATCCAACTTTGGCAATGGCACAAGTCCTAATGTGGTAGCGACCGCTTTGACGTGGCTTTCTGGTGGATTGTTAGCCAAAGTGTGAAGATTCTCAAACTCTGAATTCGAAAGTGCAACCAAACCAACCTGCGCAGCCTTGGACTTTATGAATTCAGCAGAAGGAGACTCCACTTGCAATTGCATTTTCTTGAGCTCATCCCCATTTATCGTCACCAAATCGTAAAGTGCGGCCTTTTCTGTCAAATATTCAAGAGAAGGTTTCTGGAAATCTGATGTCTTCAATAACACATGGTCCAAATCTTTGGCTTTATCTTTGATGAATTCTAGTGGTGGTGACTCAATAAGAGCTTGCGACGTCTCGTGAGTGTTCCTTGGAATAACGACCATATCCAAGAGTTTCGCCTTTTCCGTAACATGATCAGCACTTGGCTTCTCGGCCTTTTCTTTAATAGAAGAAAATTCAGCTTCCGAGACCACGACTTGATTATGTGCTTTTGCCTTTTCGATGACATGATCCAAGTCTGGAGCATGTGCCAACGTATGTAAAGAATCATAATCCGTTTTTGGAAGGATCCTCATCTTTGCAAGCTCTGCCTTTTCCGTCAACTGGTCTATGGTTGGCTCATTTGCTTGTTGCTCTAAAGCAGCGAGTTTCTCACGGCCAATGATTTCATGGCCCAAGCCACCACATACCTGCGCCATATGGGTCAAAGAAGGTTTTTCTGCGGAGATTTTGAGCTCCTGATACTCGCTAGCATCAACAAGAAGCTTGTTGTGAGGTGCAGCTTTTTCTGAGAGTTCAGCGACAGTGGGAGTTGATACCTTTCTAGTAAGATCCTTGAATTCGGTTTCGGGTACGGCAACAAGTCCATTCTTTTGAGCATGACTCTTGATAACGTCAACCAGAGGATCGTTAGCACCCTTATTCAAAATCTCGACTTCCTCAGTGGGCAAGACGCTTAATCCTATGAGTGAAGCCTTCTCGACCAAGTGGTCTTTATCAGGTGAGTTAGCCAAAACCTTCATTTCCTTGTGCTCTTTTTCAGGTAAGATGGTCATATTCAACTTCTGTGCCTTTTCACGTAGATGCTGCTCGCTTGGTTTGTGGGCAAGTGCCTCCAACTCCGAAAGTGTGTCATTGGATATCAACACGTGGCCGAGAGATTTGGCCTTTGAACTCAAATGATCAACACTGGGGGCATCTGAGAGTTGCTTCATCTTTTCATATTCCGAGTCCTTCACCAATTTGTAGTTTTTCTCCTCTGCTTTGGTTGTTAAGTCATCGACAGAAGGTTCACGGGCTTGCTTATAAAGCGAAGTGTACTCGGGACCTGAAAGGGTGACAAGCTGGTGCTTCTCAGCGTGCTTTTGAACATGCGAAAGGCTTGGTTCGTGTGCAAGTTTATGCAAAGCTTCGTACTCCTCTTGTGGTGTGACAGTATAGCCGACTGCCTTTTGTCTCACGTGCTCAATAGAAGGATTGTGTGCCAAGTCTTCGAGATTCTGCAACTCGGTATCAGGAAGAACCCTGTGACCCAATGAAGCCGCTCTGGACTTCAAAGTGTCCAAGTTGGGCTCCTTCAATGTTTGATAATCTTCGTTAGACAAAACCAAATGGTCATGCTTAGTCGACATGCTTCTGAGATGAGAAACTGGGGGGTTGTTGGCCAATTCCTGCAAGTTTCTGTGCTCGTTCTCTTTGATAATAACACTCTCATGATCTTTGGCAATATTGGTCAAAGTTTCCAAATCAGGCGATTTGAGGCTAGAAAACTGATCTGCGGATAAAACCTTAAAGCCAAGTGCCTCCGCCTTATTTGTTATATCGTATATGGTTGGATTTTGAGCTTTCGTTTCCAACTCGTCAATATATTCAGATGAAGACATGACGAAGCCCATCTCGTTTGCTTTCTTGGTGAGATACTCCTTGGAAGGCTGCTCATATTCAGTTTCTAGACTCTTGAGAAGTTTGTACTCGTCATTCGGCACGGGGTATAAGTTCGCAGCCTTACATCTGGAAACCAAGAAAGATTGAGGAGGTGACAGAACCAACGCGTCACTCTTTCTGAGACTAGCCAAATACTCGGATTCCACTGGCTCGTAACCCTTCGTCTTGAGATGCTCACAAAGGAAAGCAAGGTCGGGGTTTTCGTACTTTTTTTTGACATCTTTCAACTCTTCAAGTTCCTCGCCTGGGATTGTGACGATGCCTTTTGCGAGCAATCTGGCATTCATTTCGTCTTCACTCAAAAGCTCATCGTGCTCCTTCTTGCTCAATAGCACAAAGCCCTTGTTCTCAATCAATGTCGTAAGGCGGTCGGAGTTCATGCTGGAGATGTCATTGTACTCAAGTTTGGCATAGTCATCCAGAGTTAAGAGTACCAAATTATTGTCGTGAGCAAATTGCTGAACTTGGACTTCGGTGATAGGCTCAGCAGCTCTGGAGAGCTCTTGTGAAAGAACTCTCTGCTTTGATGGTTTCTTTGGAGCCTCGAAATCCAGCTCGGAACTATCAGTATCGTTGAGATACGAGTTGGTACGCTTAAGTTCCAGGCCGATTTCAAGGTCCTCGGGAAGTTCTTCGGGAATATCCTCATCTGACTCTTCCATGACACGGCGAGATGGCTTTGAAGGCGTAGACCCGCTGGCATCCGCGCCAATGAAGTTCTCCCAATTGTCCTCCTGTGGCCAAGAAGACCCACCAGATGGTGACTCCTGATCCAGGTCATTCAATATGATATACTTTGAGTTTCTCTTTGCAGGCAGAAAGAAGGTGGAAGTTCTCGCCGACACGGGAGGTTGAACAGGCTCCTTGTATCTAACTTTACGGGCACTTTTAGGCGTGTTCCTAGAGGAAGTGGTGGGGGCATTCTTCAACTTCAAGAGCGCCGCTCTGAGACGCGAAACGGTCCGCGAAGAATGAGCCAAGTTGGCTTTGAGTGTTTCCACCTCCAAGTCAGAACTCTCCGGGTTGATGACTGCAGGTGCGGCAAGGAAATCCGCAGAGTCCTTAAGAATGTTATCGAAGTCCAACGCGTCCACGGAAACGTCAGCATCGGCAGCGAGGGTGGTAGCAGTATCTGGCAGTGGCTTTTCAGAGGCCTTCTCGGCATCCGCCGCCGACTCGTAGTCGATGACTTTCGCGTGTAATGCGTCATTTTCGTCGTTGAGCTCGTCAATACGCGTGTTCAACTCTGCAAGACGTTTCTGTAAAGAATCTTGCACCAAGCGGAGGTCGGAGCTCAACGTAGCAGACTTCATCTGATGCTCATCATTATCACGCTGCAAATTGGAGATCCGGAGGGTGTTTTCATTGTGTGTGCGGACCAACTTCTCGTTGGCGGAACGAAGCGCCTCCAATTGTTGGGAAAGCATCGAAACATTGGTCTCCAAGTCCCAATTTTTATCACGGAGCTCGATCTCGTTGTTAGCGGCAAATGTTCGTGTTTGAGAAAGCGCCGATACTTTCGTTTTGTACTCGGAAAGCTCGTCTGTTTGCGTCTTTAACTTCGCCTTGATGTGCTTGTTCTCTGCAATCAACCTACGGCACTCGCTAAGCAAGTTTTCACTGAGCCCAACTACAAAATTCACGTCCTGGCCTTTGGACTCTGGCCGCAACTGTGGGTTGGGTTGAGGGAGTGGCCGGGGGCCTCTAAATCCCGTTGGAGGTTGCTGGGCAGGTGTATTGTTACGCCTTAACACAGAAGAGCTCGAGGGGGGCGGACCAGAGCTTCCCAAAATAGGCAGCGATGTGGTTGGCGCCGAATGAGGGGCCGCTGGTGGCGAGTTTGGCGCATTTGGCGAATTTGGCGCAGTTCTTTCGGCATAAGGAGTTGGGATCGGCGGGAAAGTGGCCAGGTGACGTTGGTCGGCGGCTAAATCGGGGAAAAACACGGCGGTTTCTGCCGAAGAAACGTGGGAAATCTCCAGGGAGCGCACCAGCAGCTCGGATGTCCGTGCACGGGCCTTATTGGCGCCAAAAAGCTTGCGCTGGATATCCGAAAGCTGGCCCCGGATGTCGTCTTTGCGAGGGCTAGATTGGGACATTCAAAACAAGGAAAAAACGGGGGAAAAGAGCGATTTTCAAGGGGGAAAAAAGGATAGTGTGTAAATGGGAGCACCCCAGTACTTTAAAGGGCTATTTTTCGGTGTAAAATTCAGATGTGAATGTGATTTATTGAAGCCAGGGTTGCTTTTTCTTTGATGATGAAGATCGTGGTGGTATGGGTACGTAATTGGCACGTGAGGATTTTCAGTGAGAAACGTTAAATAAACATTGGAGTGCATATGGACCCACGCGACACACGCGCGTGGGTGTGTTGAAAATGCGACATTTATCCGCTGGATCACGTGATGCAAGGGTTTCTCTAAATGGGGCCATTCCGTACATTAGAGGGTGTGATAATACTTTCGGGTTTGTTTGACAGTAGAAAAGCGTGATGGAATCTTTCTATGGGGCCATTCTGGTGTAATTTGGAAGACAACCATTGGATCTGTCCTGTCAAACCACTTCCGAGGGTTCGAGAATCCGGACATGTTGAAAACGCGCAAAGTCGTCTTTCGGTTTATAGTTTCACTTTGGAATACTCAGCACGCAACGGAAAAAAGGGAGAAAGGTTTTTGGCTCGAATTTCCCATATCAGAGACTGGTAAGTGGGGGTTTTTGTCTTTTAAGAAAAATGTCTGAATAGAAAGAGACACCTTCGGTTTTTTCGGTTGTGAAATAGCAATGAGGGTAAAAATTGCGCTAATGTCTGAACTATTCATGCTTTTGGAAGACATTTTACCAGTGAGTAGAAGTGCTTGCGCGACATTTTCCAGTTAACTGATTTTGCAGTTGTAATTCAATTGTTAATATTTCCCTTTCCCAGATTGATTATTGAGATATACACAAATTTATTTGAAGTCACAGCCATACACATCAGTGGGTTGTTTATAGGCTAGAATTATTCAAAAAAAATGAGGCCTCAACTCATACTTTATTGGTTTGTACAATGTTATGGCGCATGTGGTGACGAATAAACGATCACCATAACTGATCAGAGCTTTGGCAGGTCTATAAACACGAATGGACAAATTCCCAACCAGACTCCCAGTGAATCATGTATATAATGGTATCATAATGCCCGCAGCCTTCAAAGGATATGCCTCTTTAAGGGGCGACCTTTAGGGCTCATCCTAGGTTATATAAACGTGGTTTTCCGGTCAAAAATGTCCCAAGGCCACGTTTTGGTATTTTTGGGGGTATTGAAAATCAAAGGTTGTAATATCCCCACCTCTTCGCTACTCTGCCACTATTATTACCAATATTAATTATATCCGACGCGTTCCTGCTGTCCCAGCTTTCATAACAAGAATGAAGGAGGACTCGAGCGGTAGAAGGTTTTGAGAATTTTCATATAGTTCTTGATAATGACGAGGGTGTTTTGAAGGATTTTCATGGGAAGAAACAATTCCTAGCTTCCGAATGTTTAACGAGGGCCCAACTAAGATTGTACCTACCCAATTACACGAACTTTTTGACGACATAGTAGTTTCTCAAATAACATTAAGATCTCTCGCGATCTTTTGAAATAGTAATATTTTTCAAATAAACTTCTTTTAATTTAAATTATTGGCAAAATTCTTTCAAAAATGTTCCTAAATATGAAAATGTTTCCAGCATTAAAAGAATTTAATCATATTAAGGGGTACATTTGCTGCTCTCTAAATGGCCGTTCATTCGTGTCCACCGCTCTCCTTAAAAACTCTTCTAATCTACGATCACTGGAGAAATGCCACTTTTTCAATTCCAAACCAAACATCCAATGAAACCTTCGATCCAAAAACGTCACCGTCGTCCGAAAATGGGAGTCTATATGTAGGCTACCGTTTTGGGAATCTCCTTTTGGGAATCTCCTTTTGGGAACCTCCTTTTGGGAACCTCCTTTGGATATTGAGGAACTTTTTTGTAAAGTCTGCATCGATTCCTTTTCTACATTTCTTTTTTAAGCCAGTTCGAAATGTTCAGTTCCCCAATCCAATATTTCTACATAGTAACTTATAGCCCATCACCTTGTCTGTTATTCTAATGTCGAGGGTAAATCTACACGCTTTCGGCAAGACTTTCTTCACGCGCAATGTCGGCGCAAAGCCCCTCGACGGAATGTGGTATGCAGCCGCTGCTCCAGGGAAAATGACAGATGTAGAGATAAGGCCAAGAAGAGGAAAAAAGTCGCCCTCAAGTTCATTTTTAACAGCTACGACATTTCTTGAAGATTCGGGGAAGATATTCAGCGCTTCGTGAATATTTCTGTATACCATAAAAACTCATCAAAAAAGGTAAATAAACAAAATAAACAAAAATAATTAAATAATTAAACAAATAAAAACAACCACGGAGGGAATGTTAACCTAGTGTGGCGCTACTGTGCACCACCTCACCTAATCTGTTCCTGTCGCTATTGCTGTCAGCCGCCACACTAGCTTGCCTCAGGTACGAGTGGCTTCATTCCTGCAAATAACCACAAACAATCTCCAACTTGCTACGTCAAACCCACGACGTCGTTGATGAAGCAGCACGTTAAATGTATATAGTTGTGTGGAGCTGGGAGTATGTCTGATTTTAAAAGTACCCAAACGGATAATTCTCCAAAGAAAGACCAAAAAACCCCCGTAAATACCATACCGGACCCAGCTGCAATTGCAATTGCAGTCCATCCGCCCTCATAACCTTCTTGACATCACGAGAATGTTTGCAATTTGATATTCAACACCCGGGAACCGAGGTTATTTCCGCATGGCCGCACGGCACCCTTTGTTGCGGTGGTACCGGTGACAGTTATATAAAAACGGCAACGCCCAAGCCCCAGGTTGTGCTCTTTTGCCTGTTTCGTCATAGCCAAGAATCACTTGACAGGTTTCTACTCTACTATGTTGTGTCTTCCATACGCAGCATTATTGGCTTCAGTGGCGTGTGCAGCCAGCATTCCTGATGTTCCGTCCAAGCACTTTAAATTGGACTTTTCGGTGTTGAGGGGCAACTCGCAGTCGGCGGCTGCCAGAGGAGGCTCGCAGAAGCTTGTGGCTTCGGATGACTACACAGATCTCTCTTTGGAAAACGTCCAGATCTACTACCAGTCCACTCTCAAGATTGGTTCGAATGGCGATGAGAATAATGTTCTAGTGGACACCGGCTCGTCTGACTTGTGGGTCATGGCAAGCGACGTGGCGTGTTACGTTCTTCCAGGCTCGCAGAAGCGGTCGGTAGATGAGTTTGCCGCCTTTGCGCCCCGCCGTTCTGTGTATTTCGATGAAGAGGAGACTTCGCCAAGAGACCGTGTTGCCGACAATATTGCCGAAAATATTGCCGAAAATATCGCACAGAACATTGTCAAGAGGTCGTTCAACACCACCACCGTGCCATCCAGCTCGTACACTACACCTTCCGCTACCGAGACTGACTCCACAAGTATCATCAGCGTCAACGCTTCCACGTGCACGTCGTTGGGGTCTTTCAACACCGCCGGGTCGAGCTCTTTCAAGAAGAACGCCACAGCGCCGGCATTTAACATTGAATATGGTGGCGGCACCTTTGCCAATGGTGTTTGGGGATCTGACTATGTCGCGGTCGGATCGTTAAACGTTTCGGATGTGGGGATTGCTGTTGTGAATGACACCACATCCAACTACGGTATTCTTGGTATCGGCCTTTCCGGTGGTGAGGTCACCAATGCCTATGCTCCGCGAGACAAAAGATACAAGTACCAAAACTTCCCGATTCGCTTGAAGAACACGGGGGTCATCGACAAGGTGGCTTACTCGCTCTTTTTGAATTCCCCCGATGCAAACTCCGGCTCCATTTTGTTTGGTGCGGTCGACCACGCCAAGTACTCGGGCCAATTGCAGACGGTGCCCATCCTCAACATCTATCCGCGGCACTTTGACGAGGCGGTCAGTCTCGATGTCGCCGTCAGCTCGGTTACTTTGGGGGACTCCAATCAAAACATCAGCATCTACAACCAGACGTTCCCTGCATTGTTGGACTCCGGTACCACATTGTCTTCGCTCCCATACCCGTTGGTGGATTCGATTGCTGCGCTGTTGAACGGAGTCTCCTCGAGTTTCGGGCTCTACCAAATCAGCTGTGCCTACAACACCTCGTCTGTGTTCATCACCTACAACTTTTCGGGGGTTCAAATCAAGTCGCCATTGAGTGACTTGGTATTGAGCGATGGTGTTACCTCCAAGTGTTATTTGGGACTCGTCGGCCTGGCGGCGGTCGACCCGGAGGCGATCTTGGGAGACAACTTCCTCCGCCATGCTTATGTGGTGTACAATTTGGAAGACTTTGAGATTTCCTTGGCTCCGGTGAATTATTCCGATGACGAGGATATCGATGTTATCCACAGTACTGTTCCGCTGGCGGTGCAAGCGCCTGGGTACTCTGCCACTTCGTATGTTTCTTCTGTAAAGGGGTATTCTGCTACTGCTGTGTTGTCGACCGAATTTATTTCTGCTTCTGGATCTGCCACTGGTTCCACCTGGGCTTCTGTTACAGCGTCTGTTGGTTCTGCTTCTGCTGCTTCTGCCTTTGCTGTTTCTGCTTCTGCCTCTGCTGCTTCTGGCTCGTCCACTGAGTACGTTTCTGCTTCTGTTGCCACAACTAGTGGTGACTCGACCAGTTCTGTGTCATCTACCAGTTCTGTGTCATCTACCAGTTCTGTGACATCTACCAGTTCTGTGACATCTACCAGTTCTGCGATCACATCTACTGGTTTCTCTTCTGTCGCCTCCTCGTCTCCTGCCTCCTCCTTACCTGCAACCTCAACTTCTGGTCAATCTTTCACTAGCAACACGGCCACTCCTGTGGTTTCCTCCTTGCTTCTCTCCTCCGCCAGCTCTGTTGGTTTGTCTTACACTGGCCCCAGTTACAGCTACAATCTGTCTTCTGTTGGTTCGACATTCACCTCAATCAGCTCTTCTGATACCGCTGCTAGTGGACCCGCTGGACCCGCTGGACCCGCTGCTACTGTGACAAGCATTGTTGCCACTACTATCATCACCATCACATCATGTTCCAACCACAAGTGTACCCAGACTGCTGTTCCCGCTACTCAAGGTCCAACCACGGTTACAACCAACGGTGAGACAACCGTTTACACTACGTGGTGTCCACTTACTTCTGCTGCTGCCAGCGAGACGGATGTGACCTCCACCAGCACTGCTGTCACTAGCACTAGTGCTGGTGCCGTGGCCACTGGCACAGTGACCGATGTTGTTGCCACTACCATCATCACCATTACTTCTTGTTCTGACCACAAGTGTACCCAGACCGCTGTTCCTGCAACTCAAGGACCCACAACTGTCACTACCAACGGTGAAACAACCATCTACACTACATGGTGCCCACTTACTTCTGTTGCTGCTGCGACTCCAGTCACTGTGACATTATCTGGAGCTAACGGCGTGGTGGCCACTTACACCAACACTATTGGTGGTTCTGTGGCATCCACCAGTAGTCCTAGTGGCACTGTCGTCACCTCCACCGGTGCCAATGGCTCTGTGACTACGTATGCCGTTGCCTCTGCTACCGTTCCTGTGGCCACCGGTGTCACCAGTGGTGCTACCACAATTACAGCACAGTCGACTACTACCTCGTCCGCCACTGCCTCTACCCCAACGGTATCTGCTGCTTTCAACGGTGCTGGAAAGGTTGGTGCCTCCTTGGCCATGCTTGCTCTTCCTCTTGCTTACCTCTTGTAAGCTGTTGAATTAGCACGCACTACTTTATACCCTAAATGATGTTGGATATCCTTGGATATCCTCATTTACGCTCTTAAATACTAAAGTTATTAAATGTATTAATCCTTTGCAAGTCGCTCTTTTTTTCTTTTCTTTTCTTTATTTGCTGAGACACAGTAATACCTGTGGAAGTGCTACAGTCCGTAAACACGTGGGCCTGTTAGAAAAAATGGTCTTCATTGGCCCTAAAATTTATGATATTGAACACAACATCCGCTAACCTGTGAGATTTGGCAACACGAAAAGGGCAATCTCTAATCGTGATATGTTTGCACGATGTTCAAGTAAACAAATTATAGCAAAGACATACTACAGATCCGCCTCGTTATTAGATTACTTCGTTTTTGCATTATTTCGAACATGTTCAATACCACGAGGCTAGACAAACGACTTTTCCCCGAGTCCCGAATGTATGCACCACATTTACCTCGAAATATTCCTATGTCCCATCGGCATTCGCCGTGTGAAACCATAAATGACCAAAATCATACTGTTTTAGTCGTTTTTTTTTTCTTTTTCGTTTAATGACACTTAAGATTCACAAAGGAGGCAATGTGTGTTTTACCGCCCCATTGAGGCAGGTTTGTAAGAGATCTTGTTGGAAGTGTCTTAAATACGTCGCAATATTCCGAGGGACAAGGGCAGCGGTCCGCGGTCCGCGACATTTTTGTTTGGTCGTTCAGAATATGCATCTATCGAATATTCTTATAGCGAGGGGGCGCTGTATGGTATAAACGTTGCTTTTAGAACGGTGAAGATCGTCTTCATGTTAGCTTCATTTAATATTACATCATGTTCACGTGAATTTTCAAATCCCCAATACAGAAGCATTGGTATAAGGCCTACCGGTAATGAAAAACACCCGTATTGTCAATTTCAATCAGTCGTATAAAAAATAGGCTTATGCTCGTCTTTCAAGTACACATCTGGCCAAATACAGTAATTTAAGGAACAGGAAACAACGGTCTGCGAGTAAATCTACGGGTACCTTACAATAAAATTCAAATGAATTTACACTCAAGTGACCAAATGACACTGTATATCCCCAAAATGAGCAACGTCAACTTCCCACATAAATAAATAAACACCCAATCACTTCTCAAACTGAATTCGTCCCTCGGCATCCTTCGCCCGACTGGCCAAAAGCTCCTCCTCGATTTTCTTCCGCTCCTCTACGGCTCTCTTTCCCATGGTTTTCTTGAAAGGAAAGAATACAGCACCCATGCCGGTGATGGCGAGCACGGCCCAGATCACCAAAATGGCATAGTTGCGGCCCATGGCGCCCTTATAAGTGTCAAAGAAAATCACCTTGTTGATCTCATACGCAGCGTGGATCGGCATGGCGTACGTGTACCGGTAAAACTCCGGGCATAAGGCTATTGGATTGAATGTGGCGGCAATGTTGCTGATGACCCAGAACAAAAGCCAGAAGCCAAGAAGAGGGGGGTAGAACATTATACAGACCATCGCCATCATCTCGTTCATGCTTCCCACCGCACACATGGTGAGAAACGTGGTCATCCAATACACAAGGAAGCCGGACTTCCCAAACGCCACGGTGAAGTCCACCTGGAACGCAAGCGTCACCAAGGAGAAAAAGAGACTGATGAACAAAAAGCTGCTGATGGACGCCACCACCCTGTAGGTCAACAAGTGCCATTTCTTGACGCGTGAGCGGATCACCTCGCGGTGGAGATCGCCGAAAAAGTTGAACCCGAAAAACGTCACGATGATCATGTAAATAAGCCCCACCTGCAAAGGCGCAACCAACACGTCGTCGGTCAAAGGCCGTGCGTCAATAAACGTGAACGCCAAAGGCGTGGTAGCCACTCTTACAGCATCGATATTGGCGAAAACCTGCGACGTGTTCACCCCGCCCAAAAGCGATTCCACAATGTGGGCCTGTTGGCCAAGAAACATCCGCCCAATGGCCTGTGTGTGCGGAGTCACGTACTGCGTCATTGAATTCATGTCTCTGCCGGTCTCGTAGAAGGAAACAATACTGTTGTAGGAAACGTTATAAGCGGAATCAGCATTGATGATGGCGTTCCGGAGGTTGACAGTGGCATTGGGCTTCACGTAGATCGATGTCCAGTAGTTTTGGCGGTGAACCTGGTGCTGGATCTCGGAAAATACGTCGTGGCCATGGTCGGCGGCCAATTTCCGGAACTCGGTGGTGTTCTGCACCATCCAGTTGCCTAGTTCGCGAGCTGCGGGGGTTTGAAGCAATTGGCGCATGGCATTGCCTATAACCGGGTCGGTGCCATTGACCGCAACGTCGTCCTCAATCACCACCAACATACGGAGGTTCGGGAACCGCGTCTGGCGCTGGTAGGACGAGCCCCAGTAGATGGAAAACACCCCTAGAATGCATGCTCCCATCAACGCATAGATCAAGACGGTATTGACAACAATTCGTTTTCTTTGTCCGCTGAGGCGCTCGTTGAAGAAGGAAAAGCTCGTCTGGACCCTACGGAGCGAAGACTGCGACCCCTGGACCCCTAGTTTCTCTTCGTCGATATCCTCCGGGGCAACATCGAGGGCCTCCGGAGCCTCTAGAGCCCTTGGAGCGTCGGTATTTTTGTTGACGGTCGGTGCTCCATTGTGCCCGTCAAATGCATGCACCAGCAGGTCCAGGTTGATGTCTCCTACGAAGGAGGACCCCGAAAGCGTTTCGGTTTTATCGGCCATGGTGTGATGTATCGTTTTTGGGTGATTCTGTTGATTGTCTAAAGAAGGATGTTGGTACGCAGTCTCTAAAGGACAAGTAGAATTCAGCAAGCAGTCGAAACTCTGGATACGTCACTCTTGCTTTAATGGAGTCTGCTATTCCGTAGGACAGAGAAAGAAAAGAAAAAAAAAAAAGCGAACTAGCTGTCTTTACAAATTTGTCAGCCTCGACACCATCGATTCAAGACTTGATGGGGTATCACTGCACGTAAGCATATGTTGCAGGCAACTCGAGGGTACAGGCCAGCTTCGGAGAAATTGCCGCATCTGTGTGCAGTGCGCCTCGGCTATATTCCTGTATTTCGGTGAAGAGCATACGTAAATCCGAACCGAGGGAGCGAAGTCGGTTTCTCCGCGCCCGCGCAAGCCAACTTCCAATTCTCGCATCACGCTAAGCTGCTAAAACCGACACCTGGCCACTTGCCACCGCCGAGGGCCGGTCAATCGGGAATTAATAAGTGGTATTTTCAAAAGCGTGCGTACGAATTCGGCCATATGAAAATTTATGCGTGTAAGAAACAGCCCTCCTCCCGGAAACCCCAATTGTGTACCGCATCACCACAAGACTGCATTCTATCTGTTGTTGGATTGGTGCAATTAATTGATTTTTCAAGGTTTGCTACACTATCAACGCGTATTCTTATTAATTCGGTCGGTTGCCCTCATGCCTGAAGCTTTAAGTATCATTTGTTATCAAGATCCAGTAGAGTAAAAATATTGACGTGTTTCTATCTGCAGTCCGTGGCTTTCCTGGGTGGAGGTGTCTGTTGAACAGACGCCAGTGCCGTGGTGAAGGTGTACAGCACCAGATGGTTGGCAGATCCAGGTGTATGCATACAGTGGTGGGATTAGCTCCCCTTTAAACAAAGATGGCGTAGAGTTAGAAAAGTTGCACTGGTATTACTCACATGTGCCAGTTGTACTCAATGTTAGACTATAAGGGAAACGATGGTTGCGCTAAAACTGAAGGGGGTTTTCCGCGCCATAGTGTCGGGTAATTAGTAGTCGGTAAAGTGGGATTCACGGTGTATATCGAGCAGAACAGTATTAAATTATAAAAAGAGATGGGCAGTAAGAATAGGCTGGTCCAAAGTCTAGAGCGCAAGCGAAGCAAGGGGTTCTGGTGTCCCGAGCTAGGTGCTCCGAGTCAATAGAGAGAAGCTCTTTAGGAATAACTAGACCCTTTGGGGTAATGCTTCGGGTGGCTTTTTCAGAGAAGCGCCTATCACACATTGATGAAGAGAGAATCCCCTATAGCGATTTGCATTGATACGCTTCATCCACCTTGCATATAGATATCATATGGAAAGTATTCGTGTGAGCACTTTTCCTCCTTATACAATAGATGTCTGACTAATCCGCACTGGTCTATTGTTCACCCATCAACTAGGCAATAACAGCAACTGAAGTGAGGCATCCTCACTCGGCTTTAGCTCTCTGAAAACACCGTAGACGACTAGCGCGAAGGACAATGGGATGTACTTCGTGCAACACGGCGTTCTGCTCAACGGTGTCCCTTCTTCCAATGTTCTTAAATTCTCCGACCATTACAGTGAGCCCACGTGCACCCCCGCGAGATGCATCCCCCGCGAGATGCATCCCCGCCCACTTGCATGAAAGAATGAGAAAGCGTAATTTTCATACTTACACCTCACCCCAGTTTATTCTGAGTGAAGTGATTCTTTTCTCTATATAATCATATGGATTTTGTGACGAAAGTAATTTCTTCTCAAAATATTCATCCCTAAGGAGTAAATGAACATGTTCGCGTTGATGAAGACTTCCGCCTTTAAGGTACCCCTTCACAGTGCATCAGGGAAGGGCTCATTATATTTATCCAAATATCACACGTCTACGTTCCGGTCAAGTTAATTAAAAGATGATAACTTCCACCTCTCCAGAAAAGAGTGACATCTCTGTATGAACCTGAAACTTGACTGCTACATGGCCCGAATTTCCGTTAAAAGGTCTGCAGAAATCTTAGACCCGCGGTTGATTCGTTTGATATAAATTTCTCCTTTTTGTTGGAAACCTGGATGATTTTCTCTTCGTGTTTGTCGGTCTGCTTAAACCCCGATATTTTCTGGTGTACGGTTTTACATGTCTTGTTTATAGGTGGTCATATTCTTCCGAACTGGAATCGTCAATTGCATGAATCAAGTTAAATTTATTCCCGTGGTGATTAAACTAGTCATGGAGAAAGTCATTGTATCCGTGGTCCGTTGGTAAATACACCAAAGGGCCAAGCACAAAGATGGCGGTGCTAAATTGGTAAAGCTTCCTATACCGCCGAGCCACCGACTAACTACTTCCATCGTCTCCTTCGGTGATTAATCCAGCCCCTTCTTTTCTTTGATGTAGCCTTCCTGGAGAAACAGCCGCCAGTTCCTATCGCCCTTCTAAATCAAACCGCCTCTTTCTGGGAACCTCACAAAACCATTTCCTGGGCACCTACAAATCCAACCCCAAGGCCTCTCTTTGGGACTTCGATGCCGGATCGAAGTAGGGAACCTCCGCTAATGATGTCACGCGAGTCCCGTGTCTTGGCTGTTTCCCCTCGTGGTCCCAAACCGCATTATGGTTGGCAATGCGGTTGTCCCAGATCGCAGAGGTTCCATAGCCGTCTTGTGACTTCCAGTTCCATCTGACCTGGATGTCCAAGTTCTTTTCGTACACGCTGAACAAGTGCTCCAAGATAAGGGAAGACTCGGCGGGCTCGAGGCCTACTATGCGCACCGTCATGCCCCGGTTGACGAACAAGTACTTCCACCCGGTCGCTGGGTGAGTCCTCACTAGCGGGTGCTCTCGCTCGATGTATTTGGGGCCTCCCAAAGGGTTTTGCCGGTCGAGGTATTGGTGTGCCGACCGGTAGATTGCAGTCTTGCCGTCCAAGAACTCCTGGAAAGCCGGCGACAACTTATCGTACGCCGCGTATCCCGATGCCCATAAGGTATCGCCGCCAACCGCCGGAATGGTGTCGTTGTGGAGGTGGGTGATTCCAGCCGGCTGGAACTCGTGCACCAAATCCGCATGCCAGTTCAGGTTCCCTTTGGAGTTATCCCGGAACGTGAGTGGGAGCCCAAACAACGCTTTTCTGTAATCCTGCCAGATGACGGTGATTCCGGCCAAGTCCTCGCCGTCAATCCCATCCGGCACCCTTGCACCCTGTGGATGCACCTCCACTTGGCCCCAGTACTTGCCCAAGTCCAACTGTTTTTGGGGCGAAAGGTCTTGGTTTCTGAAAAACACCACCACGCGCTCCGCCACCAAAAGCGCCAACTCGTCCTTTTGGGTGTCAGTCAAGTCAGAGAGCTGCAACCCAACAATCTCCGTGCCTATATGAGCGGTCAAGTGCCTCACCTCTTTTGCTGCCCCAAACAATGCACGCTTCTGCTTGTCGGCATTCTTGCCTCTTTCGATGTACGCGTACTCGGTGCTGCGGATTGCGTACGCCTCGTCAAGGTAGGTGGGGATCTGCGCCCGTTCAGGCACCTTGGGGTACCCCTTAGATAAATCGATGCCATATTTGTCGAGGCGTTTTCTGGCTGGCGCCGGCAACTTTTCGAGCCACGAGGCGGCGGGCCCGGTCAATACCGGCTTGCGATAAACTGCAGACCCCAGCACTTTCTGTTGTGCCAACTTGTGAATAACAGAAGCGTAATCTTCCGAGGCACTGGGTGTGAGGTGGGCTGCTGCTGCTGGTGCTGCTACAGTGGGAGCCATGTTTATTTGTTTACTAACTAAAACACCAAAAGAAACACCAAGAAACACCAAGAAACACCAAAAGAGGGGCGCTATGGGCGGTTATATAAGGGTTAGGGGAACTACATTAAACTTTTCACGGCAGTGAGTTGGCCGAACCATAATTAGTAAGCATTGTGATTGTGAAAGTTTCGGTGAACCACAATTGCACCATCCATGGTTTGAAGGTGCGCTTATTGGAATCTCCACAGTTCGGGGGAAAGAAGTGTGGCTCAAAGGTTGGGGGGCCAGTGAGCGAGAAGCTGTTGAGAATTTGGGTCTCTCCAGTTCCAAATATAGTCTTTTGTGAGAGGCACGACCATGCTCGCTGGACGCGCCGGCGGAGCAAAATTATACAGAAGCTGAGAAGGAAGGTTTTTAAACCCCGACTGGAAACGAAGAGTGAAGATAGTTAGATAGAATAAGACATCCAGGTGGAGTAGGTTAAAGTCTAGCATACCCGAACCACCTTGCAAAATTTATCGATTCTGTAAAGCCTGTGTGAACGTTAGCGCATTTAACTGATCGTCTCACTAAGTTTCAACAGAATATCATGTGACATGGTTTAATCAGAGGAACTAGTGAAGTGGTTAGAAGTAGTAAGTAAGTATACCTATTGGTTAGTTACCATAAGTTCAGATGTTAGAAACAACCTTTCCTTATTCTTCCTTATTGTTAAAAGGGTTCAGCTTGAAGCTTAGCCGGTGAGGGGGTGTGGTCACGTGATGCACAGTAAACCCTTTCTAAGTGGAGATCGCGCTAACTGGATATTTGGCTAACTGGATAAAACCCATGTGTTTAATTATTGACGCTCCCAAGACGCTGCATAAAATGATACCTCAACCCCACAGAGTTTGGGATTACGATATGATCGGCCCCACTTTTATGTGACTTTGTTTACATTTGGGAGGATGATTGTACATTATATTTTCATGGACGAGAGTTTTCTCCAATTCAGGTGATATACATCACGTGACAGGGTTGCTTTTCACGTATTAGGCTCGTACGTCCACGTCTTGTCAAAACATGAATAAAAACAAAATGTTGTTATTTTTCCCGTATGGGCTCCGGGCAATAGATTAACCCAAGGAATCTTCGACGTAAATACGTGCATTCTGGAAATCGCCTTCGCCCCTAGATCTCACAATGAGGTCGTAACATGGCTTACAGAAAGTTCCAAGCGAAAACCACTCAGCCGGCAGTTTCTAGATTCACTTCTGGTAAATACTGTATATTTGTTTTTGTGGCCTTTAACCACAGATTGATGTGTTTTTGTGCCCTGGAAAAGTTCTTTAATGCAAAAAACCGAGTTTGGGTGATTGGGGTGCTCTTTGGAACATGTGGTGACGAATTGGAAATTGGGGTTGAGACACTTTTCGGCAAATGACATGGAGGATACAAGTGACCACAAAAATCCGCCATTCATTAGTTGTGCTGACGGAGATGAAACACCCAGATGACGCAGACACGTAAATTTCTAAGTCACCCCTTATCTTCTCTTCTCTTACCTGTTTCATCTCCTTCAATTGTGTGGATTTTCTAATATCTTCATAGGATCTTAATTCTTGTTTCTGACCAGGCTTGTTGAATCCCGTAACCCTCACACCAGAATCCACGGCCTTATCAAGCTTCTTCTTTTGCTTGTGATAATCATCCCTAAACCTACCAGGGGCTCTTGGTGCTTCGACCTTCTTGTGTTTGAATCTTCTGTTATGCTTTTCCTTATTCTGTTCTTCAGAAATAGTGGCATCGCAAGATTTGATGTTTCTCGGTTTCTTCCACTGATCGAACTATCCTGATTTGAGAGTGGCAGGTCTTCTTTGTCCACCACTTTCTCCGATAATGTGCTTGTTTCCTTACCTTGAAGAGCCAGGTTATACAAACAGACAAGCCCATATTCATGCATATGACCTGGAATTGCAGAGACTGGGAATTGAAGACTCTATACTGGTGATAAAACATGATTCATCAGAAGTGTATGGAAAGCTAGATATCCATGGGGTATCAAGACATATAAAGGACCAAGGGAAAGTGGATTGGGTGTAATAATGCTCGGAGTCCATTGTAGTTAGCGGTTTCCCTGGCAATAGATAGTAGGCATTATGCAAAGTGCTGGTTGACTGATGAAACCAAGCGGTACAGGTATTACTGGTGTTGTATGATGCAATTATCTGTCCCATCAAAATAGCAAATAGCGTTTCCAGGCTTTCAGCCCTTAGCCGTCACCTAGACTTCAACGAGTGCCGGCTTATCTGTAGGAGTATTCAATATCGAGTGAAGTTACTGTCTACATTGTTAGAGACAGATGACTGGTATACAGTAAAAGCATCTTAGCTGCATATCACTTTAATTCAAACGCTCTATAAATGGATTGGGTTCGCATGTATTTGATTAAAACCTTGTTTATACGCCACTGAGAATAGATAATCCTCATTTAAAACACCACCAGAATAGTTCCCTGAACTTTTCGGAAAAAAAAAACTTGGGATTTATTAATTTTTTGTACACTTGTATCAGAAAAACTTTGAATTTGCCGCTTTTTACAATTCCAATGTAATTCAAAAAGCGAGCGTAAATGAATACATGTTTTAAAACCGGATTTGAAGGTTTTAAGCCGGTTTTTTTTCTAATGAAATATTCATAAATATACTACTTACATCAGAGTACATAATTATCAAGAATTTATTTCCCCAGAATCCTTGAATGCATACCCACAATATGGGTTCAAAAAAAAGCCGATAAATGGATAAGCTCGACAATTTCATAAAATCGCAAGTAAATAGCTCATGCAACTAAAGTGCTTTTACTGACTATTGGAAATTGAAATTGCTTCATCACATGGGCACAAAAATTCAACAAAAAAAAAAAAACACATTTCACCGCATTTTCAACCTCGGATGGGTCGACTTCTTACTTGAAGAATCACAGAGATTCATGAACAAGTGTACCTCAAAGCGTGGTACAAAGTGGTAAACAAACAAGAGTATTCAGAGATCCGAGCGAGATCCGAGCGAATTCACATCTATAAATTACACACAGAAATGAAAGAAAAAACCCCTGGCTACTTAGAAGAAGAAGTCGCTCACTAGGAAGTTCGATGACCCGATCATCTCACTGGCCTTACCAGAAAGCACAGATCTTTTGTTCAAAAACTTGAACACATCGTTCGTCTTCTAACTTGACCTGACCCTTGATTCTAGATTTTCTTCTTCCATGATCTTTCAGCATAGCCTTATCCTCATTGGCATCGACGATACTTCTGATAGTGTCCATGATACTTGTTTTCATGATCTTCTTAATAAACTGATCAGTGATGACAACTTTATCTTTTTTGTTTTGTGGCAAATTGGCCTGCTCTTGTTGCAAGCTGTTCCTTTGTTTGCGACGTGAAAGCAGGATTCTCGATAAGACTGTTGATGAAAATGAACATGTTGCTTTTTATCTGAGGAGCCTTGATCATGATCTTTTTCTTTCCTTTGTCCTTTTTGTTCAACTCTTCCATCAACTTCTCAATAATTTGGTCCGAAACATATTTCACGGGTGTTCCTCCTGCAGTGGTGGCAATCGAGTTGACGAAACTGACTTGATTGAAGGTTGCAAGTTTTACTAATGGGCAATCCTTGGACTCTCAACCTGTGTGTGATGCTGCTGCTGGAAAATCTAGAGATGAGAGTAAAGAAATCGAGCAGGCCGCCTTCAAGGGAGGCTCAGGTTCCGGAAAGACTTTTTCCTCTCAAGGAAATTTAGCCTATGGAAAGACCTCACAATCTCACTCACCGCTTGATATTGCAGATTTTGCAGCCGAAAAACCTAGAAATGAGAACAGAGCAGTCGACGATACTTCATTCGCTGCTACATCCGGCAAGGCTGACACCAATTTCGGTAAAGGTGTTCCATCCGAGCCAGTGGGCGAAGCTGCTACCGGCAAGACGAGACAAGAAACCAGAGAGATCGAACAGGCTGCTCATCTTGGCGGCTCTGGTCGGAAAGTGTCGCATTCTGGTCCTGTCTTAGAGGCAGAGCGAGATCCAAGTACTCCGTGATACCGAAATTAAGGCATGCCTTGATCGCCCGGTCAGAGTAAGAGCGGTTCCGACAACGTTACAATAACTGCATCTGAAGCTAAAGAACTTGGACTAGACACACTCCGATCGTTGAGTAAGAAGAAACAAGAGAAAGAACCGGCTATAAGCCCAACAAGATTTGTGGAGATGTGCCCGGAAATCAGGCCCAATAAGCGATGGAAAAATTCGGCAAAGCTCTATACAAAGGTGGATATTTCTTCACGATTACAGCCATACACCATTTCAACTATGGATCGTATGTGCCGGTCCATGAATTGGCAATAACCGAAACGAGCTTCCAATGCACCGTATGCTGTCGACCGGCTGACTCAAAAGAAGCACTTTCCCGTCTTTATAACCAATGTGAGTGTCCAAATACCGGTGGGGAAAGGTTCAAGAATGACATGAAGTTGAGAGAAATGCTTGCACCAAAAGATCCTTCCTATGCTAACCTCTTAACTGGTTTGTTGAGGTCATAAAGAGGATTCATTTCCAGGCAAACGATTTTGCGTTCAATTATCTGATTGAACACCCAGGGTGAAGTTGCCATCTGTTACAGGTTTTTTTCTATATGGTATACAGTTTTTAGTTATTGGTAGGGGTGTGTGGGATTCTGACAATACCGTCCAGTAGTATGATGATTCTTTAGAAAAAATACTCATAATTTTCCTTCTTTTCACGTTAGCATCGTGTTTGTGACAGGTACAGTTTTGAAACCGACTAAAAAGTATTTCTAAAGTCTTTGATTTCTTTGTGAGAAAGGCCATTATGTCCTCATATTAGGTGAATGTTATCAATCCACGGAAGTAGTGCGCATTCACTTCAATTTGTCAATTTTTCAAACATTAAATTCTAGCCAGAAAAGAAAAAAACTTCTAATTATATGGTGATATACGCTTCACCTGCCTCTATTTTATCCACTTTATATTATCCCACGAATTAATTACACCGAGAAAACCCGAATTCCCCGGATCTGGATAACCTGGCTATCTGGATAAATCTTCGCGTTTTTAATCAGAGTTTTTACTGTAACGCTTCCACGTCTTTTCAAAACATGGAAACCCAATGTTCTTGAATATCCGATTTTTCCTTATCGGTTCCAAGAAATGAATGCTCAAGGAATCCTAAACATTTACGTCTTTTCTGGAAATCCACCCCTAGATCTCATAATGAGGTACTTGCCAAGGGTGACTTGAACAGTGCAAAATACACCTTTCAATTTCCAAGCACACAACACCCCGTAAGATTGTATTATTTTGATTTTGCAACGGCATCTGCACCCACCCGTTTATATCACTAAAGCGTGTGTGAAACCAAGAGCAAAAAAAAAAAAAAAAAAACAACAACGGCTTTCTGTTCCGTTCAACTATGGATAGAGAAATACAGCAGTCAGCACGAAAAGGCGTGACCCAGGGTGATATACGTAGATGGCCCTTTCGTGTGCTGAACAAAAGAGCTTTTTCCGGCTTCGTAGAAGACTGTTTCTTCGGGGTGTTTAGCAATTTCTCCGCCAGCATTAAATTCAGCTGGCAAATTTGACCATTATCCACCATGCTTCCCAAGAACTGGTTTGATCCATGAATATGGTCCAACAACGCTTTTTGTCGGAAACCTCGGCCTCAAGCGTATGGCAAGAATCGTCACCATTCAATTATGCTTTCCCCAAGACAACTTCGGATATCCAAAAACACCCACAGAATACCAGTATGGAGACAATCCACCCAGAACAACCCATTGTTTTCTTCCTTCAGTGTGACCTGTATTTTCTTCCTTCAGTGTGACCTATATTTTCTTCCTTCAGTGTGACCTATATTCACTAAATGCCATGACTGGCTTGGACCAAAAGGGACATCTCCTCCATTTGCTTTTTTCCTAAAAGAGCTTCCCTTTCGCTAACGCTTAGTGGAGAAATAGAAGGCTGCATCCAGAAGGGTGCATCCAGAAGGGGTGCCCTCAAACAAATTCAACTCTACTTTCTACTCTTCCCATCATTGATACAATTTGAACAAATGAGGGTTTTCTTGGCAGGTCATTTGTATGGCGGGAATACCCCGTGTGTTGGGGGCTTTTCGGCCTTTCCGGGGGTAAATTGAGCTAATTACGCCGTATGCGGTAAAGGGCCAGTCCCTTTCCACACCTTGGCCAGTCAGCCAGAAATAAGCGGCCCCGCTGAACAAGCCAAACACGGGCTTAGCACATATCGTAGTCACTTGTTCGCATTTCCGCCTCGTCTTGTTATTTTGCACAGAATAATAGCACTTCTCATATCTACGCACAATGGAGATTTACGGCTGGGTCTGGAAACTTGTCCACCAACTTAACAATGCCGCTAGTCATTCCCACTTGGCCACTGCCACATGTACGTTTTTTGAGTCTTGGAGGCTGGAAATTACTGGCTGGAAATTACAGCCTGGAAATTACTGGCTGGATCTTGGGGCTGGGCAATGCATTGTTCATGTTGGAAGCACCTCGACAATAGGTCATGTTTTTTAGTTTCAAGAACAAAATCAAATAAACAAGTAGAACCCAGAATTATGAAGTTGCTTTGGCTTTCCACGGATTTTCCCTTTGTTTGGCTGGTTCCGGCTGAACGGAATCCATCTTTTTGGCGTGCTCCGTATCCGGGACAGATCTCCTCCCAAAACCCTAGCAACTTGGGGAAGAGTGATTAAACTTTTTACCTACACCTGAAGCTTGTATAATTTGCTCATGCCACCAGGCAGATTCTTTCAAGATTTGCCCCAATCAGGAAACAGATAGGCAATCTTGATCGATCAGCCCGGGTGAAATGCAGGATTCACCACCCGGGCAACTTTGGTATCCAGACACTTTTAATTGTTGTTGTTTTTTTTTTGTTTTTGGGGGGTTTGGGGGGTTTGTGGTCCTTTTTCTCGTCTCTTTTACCTGTTTCCTTCGGTAAATCCGGGAAATCCACACAATAACCCTCCCAAAAAAGAAGGCGGAGTGCTTCTTTTTCTGCGTCATGGAAACTGTGAGCCTCAAAATGCACCGTGGATATTTTCACGGGGAACTAAACAATAGCCGTCCCCAAAAGAGCAAATCTTGAACATGGCGTCTAAGCAAACCGGCCCGAAACGAGCAAATCTTGAGTTTTTGCTGCAAACAATACGCCACCCGCCAAACGAGCGAGCGAGGTTTGCGTCCACCCCATTGTTGGTGTTTCCCGTTTGGGAAAGAAGTATTCCCCATTTGCACCTCCGAGCCGGCTTTATTGTCAGATCTCACAGTGAAGTGGTGTTTGGCCCCCACTTTTTTTTGTTGTTTTCCTTTTCTTTTTCTTTTTTTTGGGGGGAAACAACGAACCCACCCACTTTGTTTTTGTACTTCGAGTAGCACTCCGGGGTCATGACTCCGGACCCCCCAACATCTGGGGCTGGTGGAGTATAAAAACACCCCGGTTCCCCCGTTGATGGGTAAGGTTTTCTAGCCAGATTCTATCGCCACCTCAGTTCTTTGATAACATAGAAACCCCCCAACAACCCCCCAAAAATGAAATTCGTATCCACCATTGTCGTATCAGCGCTCGCCGTGGCCACCGCTGCCTCTCCTGTGGGCAAATTGGACGTGGATGGCATCTCCACTCAGCAGAAGGAATTGCACCCCACCAACTTTCCAAACATCCAGGCCGCCCACGCGTTCCATGATCTTCTTAAGGAAATCTACCCCTTGATCAATAACGCCGCGGAACTTGCCGGCGTCAGCATGAAGGACCTTCTTGACGGAACCCCTTTCGATTGGGATGCCCAATTTGCCTCCAGCGCCGGGGAAATCCAGCGCCGGGGCTTTCTTGATGCGGTGCCGTTGATGGCGGAGGCCAGCAAGACTTTGCTTGGGTTTATTTCTCGGGTGGCGCAATATGCCCACCAGGACATGATCAGCAACATTGCCGAGACGCTTGCTGACTATATGTCATAGAGAAAGGTTTGGGATTCTTCCATGCGTGTTTAGTGTGAAGAGCCCAAGTATTGGTATTCTTAACTTTTTAGCTTTTAGCGGTGGTCCAGGGCCCCAGAATGAATGAATACCTTTTTAATTTTTTTCTTTTGTTTTTTTGTAGAAGAAATCTAGGCAAGATTTTAACGGGGGGTTCTCAATTAGAGAGACTTGTGTTCTTAATAACGCGGTCTTTGATGGGTATTCTTTTTAGCCGTTAAGGAAACGACTTCTTTGGTTTTATTTTAGAGATTTTCAACAAACAATGGGTGTGAAGGAAGACCTGCAATGGGTCGGACTTTAGTATGGCCTGTTTAGTAATTGCAAAAGGTAACATCCACGGTGTTGGTTGTTCGTTACTAATTAATAAAACAATTGATCAATAATTTTATAATTTTCAAAATGAATAAATAAATTACATTTTTCTGTCCTGAACTTTAATGACTCTTGACGACAAAATCATCACAATAAATCACACTGGAGTAATATCAACTTAGCGCTTCATCTGCCTCAGGTTCAGCTCCATCATCATAAATGAAGTCTGGGTGGTCAATTATCTGATCTTCTTTTGTGCCCTGTTTCTTTCTTTGGTGAAGTCTTTCTCGTCATCACCAAAGAGCTCCTGTTCTTCGGTATAGATGCCTCGTGACTTGAGAATCGCCGATTTCTTGATTTCTTGTCTTCGTGACCACATCGTTTACCCTGGAAAATAGCACACCCCAAAGTGCAGAAGTGGCAGGGGTAGCAAAGAATTTGTTTCCATACAACAGATAATATAACGCAGGGGGTCTTTTTTGCGGTTGAAAAGATGGATTTTTCAGGCGTGCCAATTTCCGAGGCTTGTTGTTTTCTTTTGCCGGAGATAAAGCTTTTTGACATGGACCAGTGACTGAGAATCTGTATTCACTAATTGAGAGGCGTACTCTTTATTGGTATTGAATAAAAAACGCGTTGTTAATTGTTAACATGAGCCCACCATACATATAGTGAAGCGGTGTGGATTAAAAATAGTGAGTGGCGTTTTTTCCTCCAAATGATGGAGCCATATCGAAAGAGACTAAAGAAATCTTTGCTCTTCCAACTTACTGACACTCCAAACGTCACGTCTCATCAAGATAACGCAAGTACCCAAATACCGCAGTGAATTCCATAGGGGCTGGCCGTCCTGTTTTGGATCTCGCTTGGATGGCTCGATCTGGGTTCCCCAGCAGTTCCTCAAATCGTTGATGTCTGGTACTCAATTTGTAAGTGCGGTTTCTGCATCCAGAATTGGCTTTTTCAGGTTGTACTTGGAAAACCACAACAGGGTGTCTGTAAAATACTGAATTAAGTCCTTCTTTGGGGCTAAACGGATATAATATCTCGGCCTGTGGCCTATTTAGAATCGTCTTCCTGGGATTGTGTCGTACAAGACGTTGCCTCCTGTAAATGTTGCACAATACTATACTCCAACGCATCCGACTGCTATGAGCAAACCTTCTGCAGACGTGAATGGCACTCACTCCGGTGTTAGTCGTGCTAGATCCCTAGGTGTGCTGAACTCTTCGGTTCTCACCTCACGAGGGGGTAAACTTAAACAAGCACGTGCTTTTAAACCTGTTCCTTCACTACAGATAATAGCAAAGTTGGAATTTCTCCTCCTTTGAGGCAAGTGAGGGGGTCACCTCGTGGGGTCACCTCGTGGGGTCACCTCGTGGGGTCACAATACTGTTTTCATGCTCTGTGGTGGCTGTGAGAAGGCTCTTTGAGTGGCAGCATTCGCAGCGATTCGTTTCTGGTTCAAATGATCGAATCTCTGAAGTTGGCGTTTGAGAAAAACTGATTTCGTTTATTCCCACCGCCATCGATACCACTGATGGCTTCCTCTTGATCCGGGAAGCTGCTTGAGTTGCCTTTGCTGAAGCAGAGGGACCTGAAAGGTCTGACAGGGTTGGTCAAAACGTTTGTGGGCACTTGCTGATTGACTCTCCCTGGCTTATTAGGCCCGTTTGGATCATCAACCAAAAGTGCAAGCTTATTGGCTGGGGTCTGAGATAATGGATCAGATCTCCGCAGAGAAGCCCTGTCCGCCAAGCGAGAATCGGTCACATAACCATCTGTGGTTTGTACGGCTTTTTCCAAGGACTTGCTAAGAATCAAGATCTGGGTTTGGATTCTTTGGACTTGGGCCAACAATCTCGCATCCGATATGGCTTCAGCTTGTGCTTTCTCGATTTTTGCTGATGCAATTCCTGAGACCGTTGCCGCATCTCTGTCTAGATTTTTCCATGATTTTAAGAGGAACGGGGTGTGTTTAGCTCAACCCAGTTGTTCTTCCTCTTGTACTAATAGTTCCCCGAGTTTCTTTTCTCATACTAAAGTTGAGGAAACAGAGTATTGAACCGCGGGGTGTATCTTGCGGGACTCACTGTATATATCACCACTGAAGCAATCGGGGGTAGCTTTAAGGTCTATTTAGTCCTTTTTATAAGTGCGTGCGTTTCCAAAGGTTTATACTCTTCAATTATGAAAGGAATCCCGCTTTGTTAGTGCCAGTTTCAGACTTCGCCCCTAGTTTTAGAAAACTTCAATAAAGTAAATGCTTTTTACCTTCGCTTGATCCAGGTTCAGACGAGCCAATCCTTGCCACCTATTCTAAAATAACGAGCAGTCAAACAGCTTTTGTATTGTCTGAGAAGTATGAGGGCTCAAAGACGGTCGATCCAGGTGGATTTGTGACGTGGTCAATAGAAATGGAGCTGCTTGTCGATTTGATCAAAAAACACCCATCTGGTGCTAGGATTCTTGGATGGTCAAGGGTGTAAAGTACTACGAGGAGCTTCTTGGTGTCATGCAATCCCAACTCACCCTTCTAAAAAAAGAGGGCTTAAATGTGGATTACTTGGATGGTATAATCCACTGTTCACCACTAGCGGTGTGAATGCAGTAAAAGCACTTTTTATCAAATGATCGAACTTTTTCTGAACCCATCTTGTGGGTATCCATTCAAGAATCTGGGGAGATATATTCTTGATGGTTATGTACTCTGGTGTAAGTAGTTATTAATGAACGTTTTATTGGAAAAGAACCGGCTGAAACCCTTCAAATCCGGTTTTAAAACATGTATTCATTTACGCTCGCTTTTTGAATTACATTGGAATTGTAAAAAGCGGAAATTCAAAGTTTTTCTGATACAAGTGTACACAAACTTGTAGTTATGTTTTTGATAAATCCCAAGCTTTTTCCGAAAAGCTCGGGAACTATCCTGGTGGTATTTTGAGATGAGGGCTATCTCTTCCCAGTGGTGTATAAACAAGGTTTTAATCAAATACATGCGAATCCAATCCATTTATAGAGCTTTTATAAGGGGCGTGATACGGCTCTTGCATATAAATGTATTCAAATCAATCTAACCTCTTTTCCACGAACAAAACAGCGGGTGGGAAGAGGGCTATTTAAGTATTCCTAAAGTAAGTCTAGAAGATTCTAAAGCTATCGGGGTATTATGGAATCTTGCTGGATGCTGGAATGTGCTTGCTGGATGCTGGAATGTGCTTAGCGACAAAGTCACTGGTCATTGTGAGCGTCAAGGCCACGAACCATGGGACGTAGTAATAGTTTATATAGTGGCTGGATTAGGACAATAATCCTACTGCAGCCAGCAGTGAACTGATAATGCTTCTAACCATGGGCATGGGATGTAGAGGTGACCAGGAGGTAACAGTTGCTGGTGACGGTAGCGGCTAAAACGCATAATCCTAAAGGAGACATGGTTAAAGCCATTCAAACAGCGGATAGTCTAAAGAGATAACCCTTATTGGTCGGAGGCCAACATGGGGTCCCTGACAGCTTTGAATTGAAGTGATATGCAGCTAAGATGCTTTTACTGTACATGTAAATAAGTGCATACGTTACCTAATGTTACATTAATGTGCCGAGTTGAAGTAGTATGGGGTGATGCAAGTGTGCTCCTCTCTTGTTTAGAAACCACACTGATAACAGCAACAGTGACCACCCAGCATAAGAGAGAAAAGTACGCCCATTCCTATGACGTTTCCAAGGGCTTGGTTATGAACGTCGCAGTGGAAGCCGAAATCTGGCCCACCAAATTGTTCAACGCTACGCCTGTCGCTCCTTTACTAGACCAGTAAGGTACGACTGTTGTATGGCCATAAAGAAATTTTACATCACAATTTGGAGAAAAGCTTCCTAAAAACACTGCCATTTTCTCTGGAGAATCTCCCTGGGTACGTCCATGGCTAGGGTGTTCTAGTAGAGGAGCCCTCTTAAATAATGATCAGGCCAATTGATGGCTTCCTTGGCCCCGCATCTGGAAACACCGTGCCTCCAACACAAGACCCCGGAAATTCTCCAAAGCTTTAAACCGTGCAAGTAAATGAAAAATTATATCTTAAAAACGACCCCGGGCCGGTTTTCTTCAAGAAATCGTGTATAACGTTGAGCATAAACGTTGGTTTGAACGGTTGCAAAATACGTGCGAACCATGTAAAATATGTGAAACCACAGTGAAGTACCATACCTTTCTCACAACTTGAGCCATATGATTTAATTTATATGTGACCATAAGAATCCATGGCTGCTTGTGAACTTATAAATTGGCCAATTATTAGTCCACCGTTTTGTAGTGACCTTTCATATTACGCAAAAAAGTGCGAAATTAATACAACTTTGTCAAAAACCAACATTAAGCCTTTTGAAAAAACATCGCCAAAATTCGAATTTCACCATATGTCATCAATCATTCCGAATAGCCCCACTTTAGAACCTCTCGGTATACACCAATACGAGTGTTTTATATTTTACCTGTTTTCATGGTCTTTTTTAAAGAGGGTGGATGGTGCCATTCAACAAGGAATTTGCATGCATTCTGCGCGGGCCTAAAGCACGTTTTTAGGAATAAAATATCATTGGTATCTAATAGTAAATGTGAACCAGAGCACACCAATGATATGGATATTTTGGTTACTAGTGTTGGGAGAGACCCAAGCAGGTTTTTTAAGGAGGCCTTTCAGGGGGCAGGAAGCTCCATGGATCATCTGGAAGTGTTTCGTAAACCACTTTTACGGTGTCCACATTGGTTGTACGAGCCATTCTCAAAACAGCCCCCGCCAGCTGATAGCTCTCAAAAGCTGATATTGTTGGTTTCCGCAGCACAGCAATTGTGGTGGTCTACGTGGTCTACGTGGTCTAAGTAATGGGAGCCCCACCTCGGACCTTCATACACGTCGTAAATGTCTGGCTAAAAATGGCTGACACGTTGAAAAGGCCCGGTAAAGGGAATATCCCTGAAAATACCAGAAAACAATCACTCCCAAGATACTTGTGAGGGCATTAATATTCAGTGTATAAAGAAAGTTCGCGTTGATTTGGGATCAAGACGCGTCGCGTTTTGGCAATCTATGATTTGATGTAAGCTATTCACTGAGTGGAAAACCAAAGCAGACACAAAAGCAAGGAAAAGCAGACACAAAAGGAAGGAAAAGCAGGAAAAAGCAAGAAAAAGCCAAACCCTTTAAAACTCATCGACCCGCCTCTATTTATTCAACCTTAACAATCACCCTTTTCATGGTTTTCCGCCTGCACACAGGCCCACTCCCTCCAGGAACCCATTTCTAGTGTAAGAAAACCACCCAAAAACACAGTAAACGGCCCCAAATAATCACACCGTTTAGTATGTAACACCTTCAAAACCCAAAAGCACCCAAAAGCACCCAAAACCACCAAAACCCCCAAACTACGGAAAACCCCCGTTGATGACAAGGCCCACACTGCATGCAGGAATCCCAAAATCACGGCACGGGCAACATGCAAACCCTTGTGGAAAAGTTGCAACCCTTACTACACCCTCTTCTAGAACACAAACAAACCGTTTCTTTCTTCTCGGGTTACCATGGAAAAAGGCGAGGCTGTATTTGCGTCAGTGCCTGCGGCGGCGGCGGCAGGCCCCCCAAAAAACTCCTCCCTAAGGCACCGCAAACCCGTGTCGACCGTTGCACATGAAGTTGTCGACGAGCTAGTGGAAAAAACATCCACGCTTTCGCTTAAAGAACCGGTGAAAGGGACATCCGCGTTTGGCAAGTACTGGCGGCTATTGGTATCGCCCGTTTTGCTCACGGCGCTCGCCACTTATGTCCGTTTCTACGGCATTGGCCGCAACCAGAGCGTAGTATGGGACGAAGCACATTTTGGCAAATTTGGCGCCTACTATATCCAGCGGGAATACTATTTTGACGTGCACCCGCCGCTAGGAAAGTTGCTTGTGGGGCTCCTGGGGTACTTGGCCGGGTTTGACGGCGAGTTTAAGTTTGAAAGTGGCCAGCCGTTCCCTCCCGGCCCGCACTTTTTCTATATGAGATGGTTCAACTGTATTTTTGGCGTGCTATGTACTCCTCTCGCATACCTCACCGCCCTAGAAGTCGGCCTTTCCGCATGGACGGCGTGGTACGTGGCGCTCTCCGTTGCCCTTGAGATGTTGTCGGTGACGTTGGCCAAGTTCATTCTCCTCGACTCGTTTCTTCTTTTTTTCACCGTGGCCACGTTTTTCTGTCTTTCCAAAGTCCACGGCGTCAACAGGTCTGGCCTGTTGTTGTCTGCCAAGGGTCTTATGTGGCTTGCACTAAACGGCTTGGCGGTGGGATGCGTGTGCTCCGTGAAATGGGTGGGTCTTTTTGTCACGGTGCTTGTGGGTATCTACACCGTGTACGATCTCCTTGTGAAGTTCTACCAAACAACTGTAGATGGCCTGGCCCACCCGCAAACGCGTCTCTCTGTTTGGAAGTACTTAGTGCACTGGGCCGCGCGGATTGTGTGCTTGATCATCATCCCCTTTTCCATCTACGCACTCGCCTTTAAAGTGCACTTCACTGTGCTTCTGAAATCCGGCACTGGCGATGGCTCACTCTCCACGTTAATGCAGGCGTCGCTCGAGGGAAACACCTTGGAGCACGGCCCCCGCTCCCTTGCCTATGGCTCGCGCGTGACGCTTAGATCGCAAGGCCTTTCTCCAAACTTGCTCCACTCCCACGGCCATGTATACCCCGACGGTTCAGGCCAGCAGCAAATCACCACCTACGGGTTCAAGGATGATAATAACGTTTTTGCTTTCGAGTTCGGCATGGAAACCACCCGCACCCAAAACCGCTTTGCCACGGTAGAATACGACCCGGAAATGCCCCACCGTATTATCGACCGTACGACTATCTTGAAGGACGGCGACATTGTGCGCTTGAGACACAAGAAGACCGGCTGTTTCCTCCACTCGCACCCGATTGCTGCTGCTGTACTGAGCAGTCAGTATGAGGCGTCGTGCTATGGTGGCATTCACGTCAACGACCCTCAGGATGACTGGGTGGTGGAGATCCAGACCCAGGAAAAGTCCCCGCTGCCCGCCTTTGATGGCGAAAACCCCGACGAGGTGCACCCAGTCTCAACCAACTTCCGTCTCAGACACAAGGTGGTGGGCTGTTACTTGGCCACCACGGGCCACGCATACCCATCGTGGGGATTCAACCAGGGCGAGGTCACGTGTAAACGGTCGTTGTTTGCGCTGGACAAGAGCACTTGGTGGAACATTGAGGACCACGTCAACGGATTCTTGCCTGTTCCGGAACAGCAGTATGTGGCCCCGAAGCCCAAGTTCTGGAAAGAATTCGTCATGTTGAATTACGGAATGATGGCTTCCAACAACGCTTTGGTTCCTGACCCAGACCACCACGACGAGTTAGAATCACACTGGTGGGAGTGGCCTATCTTGAGATCGGGGCTTCGTATGAACAGTTGGGGCCCAGGTGCGTTCCGCTACTACCTCTTGGGCCACCCGTTCGTGACACTTTTCACGACTGCAAGTCTTTTTGGCGGTGTTTACGTTTGGCGGGATTCTTGTTGCGTGGCAACGCCAGAAAATGAATTTGGGCGTCTTCTCGGACGAGTGGAGCTTTGTTCTAGCCGCGGGTGTGTTCCCGTTCTTGGGCTGGCTTCTCCACTATTTGCCGTTTGTTTTGATGAGCAGAGTCACCTACCTTCACCATTACGTACCTGCGATATACTTTGCTATTTTTGTTTCGGGCTTCTTGGTTGAGTTTTTTGTGGTGAGAAGAACCCCGGTGTATATCAAGTACCCTGTTTTATTGGTACTCTACGTGTGCGTAACGGGGGTATTCTGGTATTTCAGTCCGCTTGCCATGGGTATGATTGGCAATACCAACGATTACAACTATCTCAAACTCCTGAAAAGGTGGGATTTCTAGACACTACATAGAATGCAACAATAGAATAGAACATATGGACTTTTTTGTTTTTAAAGATACCGGGGGTTTAAGCCAGTGCATATACTTATCTTTGCTTCTGCCGTGTATCACATATTGTCCATTGAATCTTAACGACAAGCCAGAAGCACTTCAAAATCACTAAAAGCTATAAATCCACAAGTATCGTGAAAGCAACCATATGGAAAGCGAGTAGAGCCTTTCTTATGTTTTTTTTAAAGAAACAATTCGTATTCCAGGACGCCACTTTTCAGTGTCCTAAAAATATATATATAGTCTATAAAGGAAAACCTGCAACACTGATCGGTCATTCTGTACATTTCAATCAATAGTCCATCAAAAAGAAGAATAGTGCCCTTTTCCGACCTCTACTTTAGAGGTGTTTGCCGAAGCTATGTTTCGGATCTAATTGGGTGATTTATCCTGATTTGCATAAAGAGACCTCCTTAAATTCTTTAAAAAAAAAAAAAAAAACACGTCAAACAGAAATAAAAGACTCACACGATTGCTTCAGCAGGCAAATTAGGGCTCTAGAATTGTAGACAGTTCTAGAAAACGTCTTGTTTTAAGAACAACACCCATTTCCGGGGGTGGTACAGTCCAACGTTCAATATTTTTTTTTTTTTTAAAGAAACAATTCGTATTACAGGACGCCACTTTTCAGTGTCCTAAAAATCTATATATAGTCTATAGTCATACTTTCCAAAAGTTCACCCAATTAAGTCGCCGAAAACAGGCCAAAAAACTAAAATTGGGCGAATATTGTCCAAAAAAGAATTAAATAGAATTACAGGAGAGAATAAGCCTCTTTTTTAAGCTTCTTGACGGTACAATAGGCCAGTGATGTTGTGCTTGCGTGGTGCAATCAACAGCTCATTTTTATGCACAAAATGTGGAGTTGCAAGTGGAAAATCCTTAACGAAAATGAAGGGTATGTTATTTTGAAGAGTTACAGACTTTATTTTCTTACTATTTCCGGGATCAAGGGGTTGAAAAGCCGGCTTTATACTTAAAGGCCGGGGTGTTATATATTTAGATGGACAGTTATTGTTCGAGCCAGTTAAAGCTTCAGTGTTGGTATTTTCACAAGAAAAAAGGGAATATAATAATTAAATATGAATTCAGAGAAGAACTATTGTAGTATAACAGATTTATTTTGATATTTTAGGGTAAAACTAAAAGTCTTTGATGTGCACCTATATATTCCCCTAGAACTAGGAAGTCAACATCCAAAAGCGCAAGTGGTTTAGTGGTAAAATCCAACGTTGCCATCGTTGGGCCCCCGGTTCGATTCCGGGCTTGCGCATTTTCTTTTTGCATTTTTTCCAGCTTGTTCCCTACCTTCTATCGTAATCTTCAATTGCCCTGACTTGAATGACTTAAAAAGTGCACTTTTGCACGGTTTTATGTTCATATTCTTATAGTGAAAACGCGTGCGCATGTGTGCTGCTTTTGAGAAAGAAAATGAGAATGAGCGTGGATGGCAGACCATAGGTACACAATTTGCGAGGGTGGCGATTCTATTTTTCAAAGGGAGGCTCTATTTATCAGTTAATAGGCTAACCCCAATTAGCACGTCGAAGTCCGCGTGGTGTTTTGCTCTAGGTGCCGAGAGGCTCAGTGGAATTTTCATCCACCCTTTGAGGTGAAGAAGGATACGGGTTATAGCAAGGCAAAGACGATTCTTTTTTAAGAAAAAGACGAGTTGACGCAACCTATAGAGCGAGTGTAAGGAGGAAGGTCTAGGGCTCGGGAGAGTTAGATGCTTAATACTCAGCACACTAATTTTTGCAGGGTTTTCCTTATATGCTGATTATAGGGCACTACCTACATAGTGGCGTCCTGTAATAGGAATTGTTTCTAAAAAAAATGAAAGCATTCTTTAAAAAAAAAATGAAAAAAAATAAAACAAACAAACATTGTATTAGCTTTCCGTGTTTCCATAGCTAAATAAACGAAGACCTATGAGCCGGCGGAGTTTCCCGAGCGAATGTGGGCATTTGTGATGTGATGTGCCTTTGCATCGCTTTTCTCCTCCTCCTTAAAAAAGCCCCGTTGAGCCAGAAAATAGACCAATTCACCAGAAAATACAAGTACCCCACTCACCATTACCCCCACGAAGAACTGGCCTTGCCAAACACTTCTTAATACTGCAGAATGATCTCCCCGGCAGTTTTCACAAGCAATACTTTGACCAAAAGAACCATAAGGCACATGCGCCAGCCCAAAAGCCCCCAAAAGGCCCATAGAATGTTGCAGGCTGCAGTCCCAACTATTATGTTGGCCACACACCAGTCCCGGCCCTCTCTGTAAAACAAGCGCCGAAAGACTCTGGGGTGTTTCTTGAAAAACTCACAGGCGTCGAGAAAAGCATACCCTGCTACGGAATATGTTATATGTAAGCCGAGGCAACTAATCACAGACTGCCGATCGAGATTGTGGAGGAGTTTTGGCAGCGCCAAACTCGGTCTCAAACACGCCTGATACACGTTGGCCAACACCGCAAAGCGCCACAACATGGAGGCCCATGGGCCGAGGCTTGTGAGGTTGAAAAACGGCATTTTTTGGTGCGGTATATCGTTATCGGAGGTGGCGTCTGGGAAATCTTCTTCTGTGTCCAGTTCGGGTCCCAGACCGGCGAATAAATAGCAGAACATTCTAGCCATGTTGTTTAGTTTAAGAAATAAGAAAAAGGGTGGTGAATCCATTGTCGCCTACAGGGGTACCCCGCACAGTTGAAAGAACAATTGTGTCGCCATGTCTGCATTGTCTGAATGTGAAATGTCTTTTGTGTGCATTGTCTTGTGTGTACACTTTCTGAGTTTGTGCACTTTCTGAGTTTGTGCACTTTCTGAGTTTGTGCACTTTCTGAGTTTGTGCACTTTCTGAGTTTGTACACTTTCTGAGTTTGTGCACTTTCTGAGTTTGTACACTTTCTGAGTTTGTGCACTTTCTGAGTTTGTGCATTCTTCGAATCGTCTGAGTAGATTTGTCCACATTTTAATAGAGGGGCGCCCAAATAAAAAAATCTAGTCGATTCAATAAGTGCATTCACTCTATCTGCAATACACCCATTGTGACCATTAAAAAGTGTTGCGTTGATTTCAGGAAATATGCATGGACCAGCTAAAAGGGTGTTCAATATATGGCAATCCTTATATTACTGTTGTGTGGTATTAGATTGGGAGTCATGGGAGACATGTGGGGCGGACAAGAAAACGCCAATCAAAAGCGGCTAACAAACTACTGCGCAGAATACAGTGCCTTCTCCCTCTGTAATTGGGTAACGCCTAAAATTTTCATTTCCTGTAAATGTGTGACAGAAGAAATTTCCTGTTCAAGACCTCTTTTGCGTGTAACTTGGTCCTCTAACAAGATTATGAGACTGTTTGGAAGAACGAGAGATAAGGTCTTAGTGGATGAAGCAAGATAATGAGCAATGTCGCAATTGCAATACATGAGATTCACTTTTCGGGGTTGACTTCGGGGTTGACTTCGGCTTTCACTTTTTCGGACCCAACAGAAAAAATCACCAACGTGCTGCTAAAACCACAAGGAGTGTTGCTAAAATGCCATGGTCGCAACATAATATTTTTGCCCTGCCCGGACCCCGTGGCACTTCAGGTTGATCTTTCTCAAAATACGTGGGCCATGGCTTATTAGCAAAGTATGGGTCTAAGATTCCACGAAAGTCAATAAAAGTAATGCCATGGCAACACGGTATGTGTATATATTACAGGTATGGCCTTCCTCACCGTGGATCTGGTGAAATATACTCTGATGTATACTTATCAGCCCCGATCCCCTCCACGAGGGATTCCACGATTCCAAACTGGAAAGTCCCTATCCCTCTACGGAGTGAATCCTCAAGGAAAGCTTGTGAAATTAATTATGCAATAACACTCGCAAGAGCAGGCATACAAACATTCAGCTGAAGTACACGTGGGGAGTCTAAACATCTTCACATTTGCCATGAAGGGATAGATGAAGTTTCGTGAATAGGAGGTGAAATACGGCCATACTAACCGGAATACTGGCCCAAAATATACCTCAAGTATTTCTGAAGTCTATTTGGACGATGACTTCCATATTCAACCAATAGATACCTCTGAAAACTGGTTGAGTAAAGACTCTAACCCAAAGGCACACGTTACCTGCAAATAGGATTTCCGGATACCACAAGATACTTTCGAAGGAGGTGTATTAGAATAAAAAACAGAAGCCCCTTTTATGTAAAGCCAGCTGCCAATTAAAGGGGGTGATTTGTCGCACGCAATAAAAGTATTCAGACCAATTCAACCTCTTTTCCACGCAAAACAACCGTGGCAAGAGCGCCGTTAATATTACTACACCACGTGAAATAAGGGTCAACGTGTCTGCAAATTGAAAGCAGGAGACGAAGGGGAGATAAGATTCAAGACTAAAAGGGTCTTAACTAGAATGAAAACAAGAGATCTTAGTTGCAACCAGGAACAGTTATTTGCATCATTAAGTGGGAAACCGGGGGTTTAATGTGAGTTCCAAGAAATGTGAGTGACCCAGGGTCGTCTGATACTAGCCTGGTCCAAGGGTCAGGAAATATGGATGCCACTTCTTCAAACCGACCCGTGTACCATGATGAGATATTACAAGACTGTCTTTTACTTCAGAAGTCACCAGGACTTCAAACGAATTTGGGAACCCAAGGGAACCCAAGGCCCGGATTTCTCACTCCCACATAATTCACAAGTGTTCGAGGGACGCGGGTTCTTTTTCGTCCATGGTTCACACCATCGATGCAACAAGTTCCTTTGGCCCAGGGTGATAACAACGCCTGTAATTTGGGGCGAGAGGAGGTGTGAAAATCGAAAACTTACACTACCACCCCATTCACTAACCGCCCCACCCGGAGAATACCAAGGGCCGCAGGAATATGTTCTTCACGAAAAGCTACTCTTTCGATGCAAAACGTTTTCACAGACCTCCACAAATTTTCAATACCGCACCAAAACAGGGCTCGTTACCACTCCGTCGTTGCATGGCAACGTGGGTTGAAAACATCGTGTTAGTACGAAGAGTGTTTTATGGGGCGTCCTTCTTGTCGTCCACACCGTGCTTCCATCTCCTGTCACCAGAAAACTCCCATTAGACAGGCACCACTGAAAATGGCCAGGTTGAAATTTATCGGTAAGACAGAGGACAAGGCCATTTTACATGCCCCTTTGCAATCATCCATAAGCGTCAGCTGGGCACTGGTCTGCCCTTAGGGCCCTTAGAACGCCACAGTGGAATGTTCATATCATTGACGGTATTTTTTTTTTAACTGCAGAAATGTACCTAACCATATGGCCCAACAAGACCCACACCCACGCCCAACTCTCCACTACTGACCCTGAAACAGCTCGGGAATACCCACGGCCAAGTTATTAATAGAGCCCCGCGCCGAAGCAACGTATCTTCTGAACAACGTCTGCTTGCCGAAAGGGAGATCGCCGATCGTGGTAAACTGCTTCTCCCATCCATCCAAGCGCTCGGCAAATTGGAAAAGCCGCTCGGCATACCGGGGTATCTTCGTATCGGGGTCGCCGTAGAAATTGCGCATGGCCAAAAGCATCACGTTGAGGTCAACAACAACGTAGAGAAAGAGGTTGCCGGGTGACTGCACTGTTAGGTAGTAGTGCAAGATATCCACCGAGTTGATCATGCTATCAAACAAGAATCTTGCGTACCTCACCAGCAACTTAAGCTTATCATCACACATGCCGAATTGTTGGTGGGTGGTTTCGATCTCATTGAGCTGACGGGAAAGTTCTTTGCCCAACACTTCGAACTGGCCAAAGTCGAAAAAGCCCCCAAGAGTAAACGACCGCAACCGTTCGACGTACCACATCAACAGATCCTCCAAATTCTTCACCTCGGGCAGCACCTTGAAAAGCGTGCAGTTGATTTGGTTTTCTAATTTTACCGGTTCCACCTCGCCGGTTAAAAGATCGTTGATTTCTTTGACGGTGTAATTCGAACCAAGATGCTCGTGGTTGATTCTTAGTGCGTCTTCGTACAGGCCCCACAACCAGTCGTTGATTTCTTGGGCATTGTTTTCTCCCTGGTACGAGTCGTTGTTGATTTTGCGGATTTTCTCGAGCAACCCTCGGTTGAGGTGGGTGTCATAATAGTTCTGTTCCACGCCATCGTCAAGAAGCACCATCTTGACGTGTTGGTCTCGCTTTTTGTGCTGTAACACTCCGGGGGTGGCGGCTTGGCCGCTTATAGGGTCGGTTTTTTCTTGGTTCTGGTCACGGGTAACAAGAATAGTGGAGATGTTACCTTCATTTGTTCGTTCCACAGGAGCTACGGTGACTACCAAAGCCAACACCTGCAGTGCGATGAAAAGTAAGCCGTATCTCATTTTAAAGAAGAAAAGGGGATGGATTGAAAAGGAATCGTGATTTGGACTGGCGGCATTTGGAGGTGTATTTAAAATGTGCACTTTTGAGAAGAGGAGGCTAAGGGGTTGCCCAACAGCTACGCCTGGTTTTCAGACAGAAATTAGGCCCCAAAACAGGCTGTGTGGGCGTGGGCGTGGGTGTATGGCGGGGAAGACAATTTGTTCCAGCAGTGGCGCCTGTTCGAAGAAAGACATTTTTGGTTTCGTCTTTGGAAAACATGTGATACTGCCCAATCAAAACAGTACTTCTATTGATTTGTTTTGGAGATATAAAGGAAGAACTATTACGGAGAGGCTTTCTCAAAATTAGCCTCGGACCTGGAACACGGGCGATGGGAGCGAAGATGTGGAATTATGATACCCCCAAGTGTATTTGGAGATGGAATACACATAAAGCCCCTCTTTTTAACCCGATCAGGTTTGAGCCCCTTTTCGTGGGGGGAGTGTATTGATTTCTGGTGGGTTTCTAGATGTTCCAGGCAATTGTGTTGTCGAACATGAAATTATCTTTCCTGTCAGAATACGCAAGGAGCTCCCCATGGGTTCTTTAGTGTAGCTAGACTGCCTTCTTGACTGCGTCTCAACACATAATGCCCATTGAAATTATTTGCGTCTTGGGTGCCCTGAATGGTTTGGGGTTGCCGAGAATTTCGAAAAAAGTGCTTCAATTTTAATTGACTTTGAAACAGGCGGGGTGGCTATGAATTACATTTCACTGGATTCCTGAGAAGATCCTGCTCTGTGAGAAGACACACCTGTTGATGTAATAAACGGCAAGAAAATGGGCTGCTGCATTGCTGTTGGGCTATAAAATCTTCATATTTTAGAGCTTGAGGCCGAACACCAAAACTCCAGGAGCCTGGCCAAATGCCCCTGAAGAAAATGGAAGGGTTGGGATAAAAGTTTCAAATAAACTGTTCTTCTAAGTGAAACAATTCGTATTACAGGACGCCACTTTTCAGTGTTTTTTATATAGTGGAATATGATGTGGTTTTGCTGCATTGAAAGCCTCCGGCCTCCCGAGCCCTAGGGCCTTCCCCATAGGTTTTGACCACCAAGAATCTCATGGAGGTGTTTTATTTCTGCTTGTTTAAAGTTTTTTTAAGAAACAATTTCTATTACAGGAATCCATGGTTTAGCGCCCTATTTTTTTTTTAAAGAAAGTGTAGCTTTGGCATCACTTGAACAGCTATTTAACGTGGTTCGGTGCGGTTTCTTGTTGGCCCAAAACTCAGGAAAAAGGTCCACCTTTTTAAAATGTTTTAAATGTCCAAGTATTATCATTGAATCAAATTGATATTTACCAAAACAAAAGAGTATTATATCGGTTTTAAGAGGAACGGGGCGTGTTTAGCTCAACTCAGTCGTCCTTCCTCTTTTACTAATAATTTCCCGAGTTTGTTTTCTTTAGGAGTATCCATAGTCACTAGATGGAATATCAAAGAGATAAAAAACCTTATTTTTACCAAATCTAAGCAAATTTCCCGTGAAACTTGGAAATTAAGCGAGTGATATCATCAAACATCTCAATAAACTCATAAATCAGCAATAAAATGGAGAGGTTTGCGAATATTCCAGAAATAATTTCCTCATCATTCAAAAAAAAATATATGTAGTGAATGAAGTTTTCAAATTTGAAATAAACCAAGAAACGAGCCGTTGAGACACTATTTAATTCAAAATAGCTACAAGAATCAATATAATAAGGCAACAATGTTTCTCACTATCGAAAGCGCAAGTGGTTTAGTGGTAAAATCCAACGTTGCCATCGTTGGGCCCCCGGTTCGATTCCGGGCTTGCGCATTTTTTTTTGCCAATTTTTGCTTCCTGTTCACCTTCCTTTTATCACTAACTTAATGTCTACCAGTTAATCGAGTTAAAAAACACTCTTTTGAGCTATTTAGTGCCTTTTGGTTTGCTTCTCTAAAGGGTGCGCACTATAAAGGCCATCAAATTTGGTTGAAATATTTAACTCCCTGTCCAACGAAACAGTTCGTATTGATAAAATCATAAAAACAGCCAGCGTTGTTTTAAAGTAGAAAAGAGAAACTTCTATTCTGTTAAAGCCGAAAAAATAACCCCAGAAGCCTTTCTGGCCAACAGTTTCTTTATATACTAGTTGGAGGACATTTTTAAAGCATACCTCCAAATGAACCTAAGCATTTTTTTATTCAACGGCACTAGAAACTTTAACCAGCTGATCGTGTTTGATAAATGGAGTTGAATAATTCAACAGTAGTATTTTTAAGGGTACAATGAAGACATTTTATTGAAAAATATCGGCTGCAAATATTCCGACTCGCGATCCTTTTTTACCACCTGAAGCATTTTTGACACTGCAGTTGGAATTTCCAATTATTCCAGAAAAATTGAATTTTGGAGAGATTGGATATTTGAGGTGTTCGTCTTTGTGGAAAATTCAAATGAATGAATATCTTTTCTCCGGTTGTATTTCAAGCATGGTAGTGTTGCCCATGATACAAACTAGTTGTGCAATCATGAATCGCCAACTACTTAGGTTATGTGCACCACTGGTTGACTTTGTTGTTCTTGTTGCGTCGTTTTCTTTTTCGATTTTTTTAAATCTCAAAATATTCAAATTTTCAGCTAAAATTCAAACCAAAAAATACAAGTAGGGGTGTGTCATTATTGTGGGGTACTACTCGAGCGCCTACTCGAGAACCTACTTGAATGCCTTGGGTAAATTTCCCGATTTAGACAATAAAAACCAAAAAGAGACACAAAAGCAAAGAAAGAGAAAAGCAAGAGAGACAAAAACAAAAAAGCAATTTCACCATGCACTCAACTAGGAGGCTCATCACGCGTGGGCATTTTGTTCTTTCTTTTTTAGTTCCACAATTCCGTTGTCTCAGAAAACGTTGCGGGGTGTTTCAACAGAAGGGGCCATCATCTCAAAAAACCCCGCATGATACCTGTGTATTCCTGTATCTACTTGTATTTTATTCTATTAGCATACGCCTGTGCTGCACCCTCGGATCTGAGAATACAAATAATGCAGCAGTTGCAATTTCAGGTAACAATATGCATTGCTGGAATACTTCTACTGCTTGTTGATTTCTCAACTATAAACGTAAAACAGAATACCCGCCTTGAGCATTTGAGACATCAGAAGTGGCCTATTAATGTAGCCATGTGGTTTTGTTGTTTTTTGACTATCCACCATAACAAAAAATGAAAAAAAAAAAAAAAAACGATAAGCAAGCAACAGGAATATCTCGTAAATCTATTATTAAGCTGGTCTTTGGATCCCTGGCCAAACATACTCCAATCAATGGACCCACTACTTTAGTTTCTGGACTAGATTACTAGTCAAGAAACTGGAAACTCACTCCCTAAAACCTTTGGGGTGAGCAACATCGGTTTAGCATGTCGAATACAGCCGTACTATCTTCGTCCCAAGTCATGAGACCATCGCATGGTGAGAATATCTTGTAAACAAATATAAAGCACTAATGTAGATATCTAGACCCATCTGAATGTAAAGTTCGGCAATTCTAGAAAAGGCTATAGAATTCCGATTATTCTGAAAGTATTGACGGGCCTTGTAATTCAAGCAAAATAGCTGTTATAATCACCATCTTACCAAGAGACTCACCCGAGATCCTTTTATTCAACATATTTGGACAAGAGCCGGGCAGTATTTTCCGCCGCATAAAAGTGTCTTCTGAACATTACTTGCTTTCCAAAGGAGATATTCTCAACGCCCTCGAACGCCTTCTCCCAAATCTGTAAGCTAATGTTGGCCTTATAAACCTTATCCCGAAACCCTTCGATCAGATTATCAGGGATCCCTTGAGAGCTGAGCAAGGCTAGAAGCATGATATTGAGGTCGACCACCGAGTAGATCAAAATATGCACTGGCGTATACGCTTTCTCATAGTACCCCAAGAGCTCGATGGAATTTGCCATGGTCGAGAACATATATTTGGCATGTATGAGTTGGTTCATAAGTTGCTTGTTACAAGAAGCAACTTTCAAAACGGATGTGTTGACATCTTCAATTATGTGGTCGAGCTCTTCGCCCATGAGCTCAAATTCGCGGTAGTCAAATACGACTTGAAGCATGAAAGATTTCAACTTTATCACAAACCATTCCAAGATATCTTCCAATCGGCGGATCTCCACAATAGAAGAATCAAGTTCACAAGCCTCGGGGCTCATTGCGGGGAAGCTCCCCAAGTATATTTCCTCATATTCCTTCCTCATTGCATCCTTTATCTCCTTCATAAATTCATTATTCATGGTCATATTTATGATACCTTTCAGATCCTTGAATGTGGGCTCGGAATCGCTAGTTTCCAGACCCTTTAACTCATCCACTATAGCCTCGCTGGTTTTGTTTATCGTTTTCTTGGCCGTTGCAACTTCTTTATTCGGGTTGAGAGATTGCATGGCATATACATCCGATAACCAGTCATTTATATCCCCAGCATTATATGGATTAGTCGAATCAAGCAAGACCATTCGGATGTATTCACCTGGTCCCAAGATATTGAGCAATTCACTGTTGATTTCTTTAGCATTAAGTTTTTTCATGGCAGCAACGCTTGCTGTGAAGCCCTTTGGATCCTCGTCTTTGAGGTTTCTTGCGGTATCAGTGTTGTTGTTGGTGGTGGTTTCGAGAATATGAATTGCTTGGGGTTCCGGACTTCTGGAAACTGACCCTGCTTTCACCAAGTTCAAAGCAGCAATCACCTTCAAAAACGAAGTTTTTCTCATGACAATCAAAAGTATAAAAGGATCAAAAAATCCCTGCTAAATACCAAAACAGTCAATCGAACGCAGAGATAGCTAATCTTAAAGGGCAGCGAGTGAATCCTATATATGTCTGATTTTGGTTTCTGCCTAGTGTATATGGAATTAGGCGAAGCCACAGAAGTGGAACAAGTCGAAGAGTTGCACACAATTTGTTTTTTTCAGAACAGGCTATGTTGATTGCGGGGAATGGGCATTTCTTAATCATCCACGTTCAAAAAGCTTTGAGTCTTGGTTTGCAAGAAAATACCCAAAAAAAGATTTTTAAACACCCAAAAACTGACCTGAAATTTATCTGTTTATAAAGACATACAGGTTTTGAAAATAGAAATCTCACGGTGTTTCTGGAGACATAATCTTGCAAAGGAAAATAAAATTGAGAAGAATATTATAATTCAATGGTTTTTTAAGAAAATAACAAACAAGAAAATTGACTTCATTATTTTTTTCGTTATTTGTTAAGAGAAATTCGCAGTCAAAAGCGACCGTATTATTGTTTCGTGGTTCCAGAATGTAGAACTAGTCGGCTGCAAGATGGAAAGTGTTGAAAAATCCCGTGGAAGTGAAATATCATTAGCAGAGATCTCACCTAATTTCCAAAAAAAGAGACCGAAGAAATTGCAAGTGGGAAATCCAAAACACCATCCTACTTCGCTTTTCAGATCGTATCAAAATAAAAAAGGGCGTGCCGAATATACCAATGCAGACACATCCTGTAAAACAAGCATAAAACTAAAAGAAAAAAAAAACATTCAAAACTGGAAAAAAAATTCGTATTACAGGACGCCACTTTTTCAGTGTCCTAAAATCTATATATAGTCAAGAAAAACCTGCAACACGTCTGATTATTGTTGAGTATTGAAAGCCTCCGGCTCTCCAGGGCCTTCCTCCTTACATTAATCGCTGTGTAGGTTGCGTCAACTCGTCTTGTTGCTATGTCCCCTTCGTTTAGCTGCCTATGCAGTAAACCTGTAGGACTTCCTCTTTGCGCCTCTCGGTTTTAGGTTTGTTGTCCAAAAAAAACTCAGCTTAGCTTCCCTTACATAAGGCTAAGATCGAGGCTAAGCGTGAAGCAGGCTAATGGAACACTTCGTAGTTCATATTGTTATTTTAGCCACGGCAGTGCTTTGAAATAAACGCCTTGAACTGGTGAATTTTTGTTTCAGAGATGCTGGTGACTTGGCCGAGTTTTTTATCAACAATCATCCCATGGGTTCGAGAACTTCCCAGAACTTCCCAGAATTGAAACGAAACGGCTTTGTAAAGTTTAAGCCTTGTTTTTAAATTCTAAAAGGGTAATGGGGAAATTTCCACAAATATCCAACAGTTTCCTGTACTGTGAAGCAATTTCAAGCGTCTTTCAAATATTTGTTGACCTTATTTTTCCTGTTGTTGGTTTTGAGTGAAACAAGAGTTTGTGGAATAAAAGTAAGAGCCCTAGACCTCTTAAAACGGTTGAAAAATCTTTATCTAAAACTTGGAAAGTTTTCGTCAACAAATGAGTGAGGAAATCCTATTATGAAAGTTTCTCCTCTTTTCTTAGCCGTAAAGACTATATGTTGAGTGTGAGAATATCGTTCAATATAAAGAAGCGCAAGTGGTTTAGTGGTAAAATCCAACGTTGCCATCGTTGGGCCCCCGGTTCGATTCCGGGCTTGCGCAATTTCTTTTTGCATTTTTCTTGAAGTTCTTTCAGACCTAGCATAACAAACAATTTTTTTTTTAATTTGAGGTTAAAAATCCCCAGAGTTTTGATGAAAAGCCCAATAAATCCTTTGTTGTGGAGCGTGCGCGAAGCTGGGCGTCGTATGACAAGTCAGCACGTGACCGATATACTCCTGCTTTCGGTTGGAAACGATGTGAGCTTATGGAAAAAAGCGAATCTTGAAAATATCAAGAGAGATGAATCTTTGCAACGGAATTTTTTTCATACAAATTTCGGTTGCAAACGATGCTTTTTGCCAAATTAGAAAAGAATGTGGTTTCATAAAAATAATATGGGCTCACGATTACATAAACACGAGCGCGGGTTTTGATCAAGTGACAAGATCTAAATGATGGCGCTAAACTTCTTTTTCATAGTTTCAGATGTCAAAAATACAAAACCAAGAGAAATTCTTCTTTGTTTAAAAGAAATACCCCCGTACGTGTTGCTTTTCAAACATATGATAGCGTGTCCGAAGCTGGGAATACCACGACTCTAGTGTCTGTCAGAATTGCCGCAAAAAGTTCAGTCATATGAATAAATCAACCTCATAAGTCCATGTCAGGTTCAAATTTTCTTGAATGGCTTTCAGCACTGTCAGAAATAACTATAAATTTTTCCAGTAAGGTTTTTTAAGCAAAATAGTGTATTGCTAGGAGTTTTAGCTGGTAATATTTGGATGAGTCCAAGGTCCGATTATCGGCCCGAGGTCGTTATGGACTTTGCAGCCTAAAAACTTTTGCAAACGAAGTATAAATCTGGTCCAAGTAAGTTTGTGTAAACAGAAAAAAAAAAACAAAATGGAAAAGCGGAAATGGAGGACTATTTAAATAAACGACATTGAACTACACAAAGAAACCAGCATACGAGAATGGCTGTAAATCCGACCTCCTTGAAAGGTTTTTTTCTTTCTTTTTCATTTTTCGTTTTTCTTTTTCGTCTTGAATACCCCGCTTTTCTTCCACCCCCTTTTTACCCCGCTTCACCATACGCACTACCGGATCTCTTTTCTCAAAGCTATAAATTCTCCTATTTTTTTCTTACTTATACTCCTTTTTTTTCTCTCATATATTAGCGTCTTATTGTGATCTCATATATCTTCGGTGAATTTTCCTTATGCGCGATCGGCCGTTCTCGCACCTGACTCAGACTGTCTGCAGATCCATGTGCGTAGCATGGCTCGCCTAGACATAAGACTCATCGAGCGAGTATTAGGTAAACATCTCGACACATTTGAAAACCACGTGCAAAAAATTCAAGAAACCCCTCAAAAAACCCAAGAATTATGGAGTATAACAACGCGTATATTGATGACGGCGATATGCCGCCAATAGAGGACGATCAGAGCTCTAGCAGTGGAAGTTCCCTGCAGTATATGCACCATGAAAATGGCGTTTCCGAGCTCGGCAACGGCACTGGGGCTCAACATCATCCCATCGTAGACGAAGAGGAGCTTTTGGCAGCGCAGGAAGCAGCGGATGCTGCCGTGGCACAACAACAGCAACACGGGACCCCTGGGGGCGTCTTCAACAATGTCGGACAGGGACTCGCCGGTAAAAACCGGGAGGTGATGATGCAGTACTGGCAAGAGACAATCAACTCGATCGAACACGACGACCACGATTTCAAAAATCATCAGTTACCGCTTGCACGGATCAAGAAGGTGATGAAGACCGACGAAGATGTGCGCATGATCAGTGCGGAGGCGCCCATTCTTTTTGCAAAAGGGTGTGATGTTTTCATCACCGAACTCACAATGAGAGCTTGGATCCACGCCGAGGAAAACAAACGCCGCACGCTTCAGAAGTCTGATATTGCAGCCGCCTTGACGAAAAGTGATATGTTTGATTTTTTGATCGACGTGGTGCCACGTGAGGAAGAGAAACCAAAGAAATCGTACCCACCACGTCACGAGAACTTTGGCCCACACGCCGGGCCGCTGCTGCTGCTTCATATGCTCCACGGTCTGCTGATGCAAATGCCCCATATGAACCGTCTTCCGCAATCACTGATGCTGCACTTGGGACAACCAGCCCTGGCGTCTGTACCCGGAAATTTACTGAGCTCCCTGAATCCATCTCAGCCCCCCGCAGGCCCAGATTCGGTTCACGTGCAACAAGAACTTAATGATCGCCCAGGGTCACCCACCCATAATACAACCCAGCCACAAGCGTCTCATTCTATCACGTCACACCAGGCGCAGTCTCCAGAAATATCGCTTAACCAGCGACAAGCACCACATCAACAGCAAGTACCATCATCCATGGGCGTGGGGATTGAACAGAACCATGTACAAGGGGTGGGAAGCAGCCATGTTATAAATGGAAATCAAAACTTCAGTGGTGCTCATCCACAGGAGCATGCAGCGGGCTTGAAAGACGGCGAGACCAAACAGGTTACACCGTCTTTAGTGGTAGATTCCTCTAAAGACGCCAATCTGCAGCAGAAGCCCACAGAGCCATATTACGAAAACTACTCTTCTTACGAAAACAACTTTTGAGAAGAATCAGTCATTGATTTTGTGATTTGGAAACATTCACATGAAGAAGCTGTGCTACCTAATGTGCTTCTCTTGACTCTGATCTCTTGAAAATTAGTCGAATCTGCTGAAACCGTTTCTATGAGGCTCGGATGCTGTCATATGGCGATTTTTCATTTGAGTTTTACTTGATGCTATGGTCTGCCTGACTGGAATGTGTTGAATTACTTTTGAAGCGTCACCAATAGTGTTACGGATTAAAGCACATACCATGGTTCTTCAATTATGGTCTTTTGTTATACTGTTTGTTTTCGAGAAACTCTTACAATGCCATCTTTATGGGAATATGTTTTAGCCATTGCCATCTGGGACTTGTCAAGAAAAATTCTCAGGCCAGTCCGGAATTTGAAGACGTCCAGGAGGGTTAGGATTTCAAATTGCTAAAATCACACGTTTAAAAAGAAAAAAAAAATGCTCAAGAGGTATGGCAAAATTGACTTTGCCATAGTTCTCACAGCGGCTTGCGACTTTTATGACCACAGCAAAGCAACCGCGAAATCGTGCCTTGCGCCGAGCCGCACTCTATTGTGCACACCACCATGGTGGCAATCGAAGCTAGAGGTTAAATACCTCCAGGTTAATTTCGTTTAAAGGACTCAAAACCAGAAAATATTCCGGATTGGCCCATAATATGAAGCAAATCTAAAAGCAATTATCTGAAAAATTACGTTTCTGTTTGATTAACAGCGAAGATAGTTGGTGGCCAGAAAAAATACGCTCCGGTTTCGGAAGATTTCGGGTCTCACCCACGAGTGAGACTTGCGTGCAGAGAAGTGACCTTCCGATTGCCATATATACCTGCCCATTCTTTTCTCCTCATTCTGCCCCGTGAAAGCAATTTCTCACGATTGATGTTGGCTATATATAGAGGAGGGGTTTCACGCTTGAATTCGTCCATTGCCACCCGCTCTTTTCCAAGAAATTTCTTCAGACAACCCCATATAAGACAAACGAAAATGAATTTAATGACCATCTCCCAACTGTTGGACGAAGCTTATAACAAGCACAAAATCATTCCTGAGGTGGTTGACCAATTTGACAGCCAAGGGTTGTTGACAATTGAGTACGGTCAAAAAGATCAGGTGACGTTGGGCAACACGTTGACAGTGGATGGCACACAGGAGCCCCCAAAGATCCAATTCACCCTTAACCTGCCTAACCAAGAAGCAGAGTTGCTGGTGGAGGAAGACGACAAATTTTTGTTGGTGTTAACCGACCCAGATGCACCTTCGAACTCCGATCACAAGTGGTCGCAATACTGCCACTGGATTGTCACTGACTTGAAATTGAACTCGAATAACAGCAGTAGTGACGACTCTTTGTCCACTATCTTGGACTTTTCAAAGGCCAATGATCTCGTTTCTTACCAAGGGCCGGCCCCTCCAGAGAAGACAGGCAAGCACCGTTATGTGTTCTTGTTCTACAAGCAAGACCCACATGCTAATTTGGTTGCGCCACCTGATAGACCTACTTGGGGAACTCAAGTGCCAGGCTCTGGTGTTAAGGAGTGGATCAAGAAGCACGGTGGCAAGAGCGAATTGCTTGCGGTGAACTTCTTCTACGCACAAAACAAAGTTCAAGAGTAATTCCTTGGATTAAAGCAACCTTATAGTGGCTGAATCAAAAGTTTTGGTTATCATTAATATGAAAATGTAGTAAACATGTGATGAATGAATACAATGGTAAAAAGCAGGTTCATCGAGACCTGGCAGAACTGTAGTCTTTCGGGCTGACCACCAACCCTTTACCCTTGGTAGCGCCTCTGTAAATGGTCTCGATAATGTCAATCATCTCCTGCTTGTTATCGATTAAGAAGTTCATCTTGTTGTTGTTTCCCGTACCGAAATCACACAACATGTGCTTATTCCGCCAGAAAAACATCACTGTACATGGATCGTAAAGCTCGTACATGTCGTTAAAATCCGCCACTTGCGACGTGTCACAGAGGTATATGGCGGCAAAGTTTTTGACCTTTTCGGCAATTCCAAAAAGAATTTCATCCATGATCATGCAGGGCGTGTCTGCGTCGTTGCCAAATCGTATAATTACAAGTCTTTCATCTTCAGAGAGAATGGCTTGGTCAACATGCCAGCCAGTGTTAAGATGTGGGAGAAAGATTGAGCTCATGATATGGTTTGGTAAAAAGTGGGGGTGGGTCAACCAACGACAAAGGTGGGGGGTACAGAGTGGGGGGACAACGAGACACGTGGGGGAAATGAATGGGGGATGTCCAGAAAAGAGACCAAGAAAGGAAAGCGCAAATGAAAATTGGGGGAGGTGTGGGGGCCAGGTGGGGGTAAAGTTGGGGGCAAATGTAGACCGTGGAGGTGGAGGCTTGTGGAGAAGCCGGACCTCGCGACATTTGAGATGGCGATGATGCAGAGTAATTGACGTGTGTATAACGTGACACATCTTGTGATTGGTGAAGGGGGGTTGTAAAGACAGATAATCTATAAGAGTAGATAAATGAATATCTTTAAATAGTGATATAGAAGAATCCAGTGAAAGAATAATAGAATCAAAACCCTAGAAAAAGAAAAAAAACTCGTGTTTGTTTTGGTCTATTTGAACCTAGATCTGTTTATTCGGTGGGTAGCCAATATGCACTACGCGAGGAATAGATCATAAGGCCATGTCACATTACAAGATACAGCAATAATACAGCAATAGTCGCTTTAAGCTGGAGAGTTTTTCGATATTCAAATATTTCGATGCTCAAGTAACCAATAATTCATTCAAATAACGGTTAGTCCACATAACCAGACTGAGGTTCTCCTATAATGGAGAGATAAAGAGCTGCCAATGCACAAAATTGAGAAAAGTCGTAATCAATAACGTTGTTCGAATTTAATGGCATCAACTGGACTTTCTACAGGTTGGTTCGAGAAAGTATAGACATCTTGGGTTTATAACTTATGTTTTATTCAGCTACCAGTGATATGGGTATCCGTACAAGTGCCTTGAAACACCCCGAATGAGTGTAATTTTGAAAAATCGCCTATTTCTCCACGTGCGTAATTTTCTAGCCAGTATTCGGGTAATTCGAAAGGAAATCTTTTATCTATTTTGGCGGCCTGGTAGTCGATAGTCCGTCGTTGCAGGCGCTCCTTGATTACGCAAGAAGATGCACGGCTATTCCCTTTCCCAAGTTGTGCCACGAACCAATGCAATCGGACCAAGAAGCAATGTAAAGGAGTTGCAAAAGTTGCAGGTCCGGCTTGCGACTCACCAAAGGCCACTAGCTCTCACTTTGGACGCAACAAGTACGATTTCTTAGCCATTACTATGATTTCATGATGGAAACGGGGCCAGAGGGTATGTGATCAAGTTTGAGTCTCCCCAAGACGAGGATTCACCGTATGTCGTATCTTGAACGAATTCTTTGCTAGTGTCAGCAAAAACATCATCTAGTCTCCATCACCAGAGAAAAACTCCCGAGATGAGCCTATTATGTCAGTTCTGATACCTCTTTGATGTCTGGGTTGAGGGCCGAGGCTCTATGGGAGATGCCATGAATGTCGACACTTCAAAAGATCGGGAAGATCCTTGGTTTGTTATTTACACGCGCCACCACTAGATATTCTTATCAATCGTGGTAATGGGTTCTGATACGTCTCTTGAAATAGATGTAGGTTGGCCAAGTAGGCACTTTGAATGTCAAGTTTTTTCAAAGAAACAGAGTCCATTGAGTCCTTTCGACGGTTGATACATAGCTTGCTGGCTCATATTCCCTATTCAGTCAGATACAGAGCAGATGAAGACGAGCAAATATCGATGATGGATGAAGGTTCAAGGAATCTGGCTCAATGCGACTTCCTAGGAGAGTAAAATGGATATGAAACATGACGGAATCGTTTTTGGTGGGCGTTTTTAGTCCACAATGGACCACATAAGAAACTATCATAAGAATGTGGGTTTTTGTGCATATACCGATTCAGTAAGATATAGCCCAAAACGGAAGCAGGTATTCCCAGAACGATAGTAACAAGGTATCATACATGGAATTGACAAAAAACGAGCAATTATCAAGTTTGGAAACTCCTTGGTCGAATTATATCCGTACTTTGAAACAAGCCACACCCTAAATATAAATACCCCCGGTGTTCCTACTTATGCTCCCACCCAACCAAAAAATGCAACAGATTGCTTTCAAAAAGTCGTGGAAAAAACATTTGAATGCCACGCCACAAGAATTGTCCGATTTAAACGGGCTTTCCAATAACAAGGAACTCCTGACCCAGAGTGTCACTCAGCATTTTGAAATCCACAACTCTCTTCACAAACTTGCATGTAAGCAATATGGAGAAATTGATTTTCAAGTCAAAAGACTTTTTAGGTACCAAGAGGCCGATTTGGCTCCACCCGAGTGGACAATTCCTCTTGTTGATAATGCCCCGAAGAAAGATCCAAGCACCACTGCACAGAAGGAATATTTGAAACAAAAGTTCGACACCCATGTCGCCAACTTGACGAGGCAGCTCGAAATTCTATCTGGGCAGGTGTTTTATACCGAGTCGGCCATTACTTGGTGCCAAGAATGGGTCGAGGTATGCTGGAACGAATCTTACCGGACTCCAAATGAAATGTACGCAAGAATGAAGTCGAGAAACAAATCGGTGGTAGATTTCTTTGTGGTGGAATGTGTGAGGTACTTTGAGAACAAGGCAGTTCCGAATTTGCTTTGCATGAAAGCAGAAATTCAAGCAAGGTTGCTGTTGGTTGACTCGGAAATCGCCGCTTCAGAAGGTATCCAAGCCAAGGAAGATTGTGGGGAGTAATTTTCCCGGTCAGCTAGAGTTGATGCTGTTTCCGGAGTGGAAGACTAACAACTAGGGTTTATAGTACCCACTACAATGTGTGCGGCTCCTCTTATGAGCAATTTCAGAGATAAAACTGGCCGGAGAAGTGCTCGAGAGATATATGAAAATCACCATGCATTTATCTTCAAATTAGCGTAAGTATCTACCAGGTGAAAGAGCGTTTAGGGATCCTCGTACACACGCTCTTTTATTCAAAAGTAGACTTTCCTCCTTCGGCAAAGTACTTTGCCAAGACTTCAACCGACGTCTGAAGCAACAGATAGTGCTTTTCAAATTCATCCCTTATGTCTGAAGGAGGATACTCACCAGAGTAGAATAACTGCTCCCACAAAGGAAGCAACTTTTGGTAGTTCAAGATTTCATTAGCGATGCGACTGCCCACTGGTCGAGGGTGGCCCGCATCATCGAAATCAACAAACAAATAAATCCTGGTTATCATGACCGTCTCAAGCCAATGTCTGTATTTGGTTTCCTTATTTGAGGAAGGAAACAACCTCGCATAGTCCTCGTAAGCCTTGAATCTGCATTGTGCAAACTGGAGTTTTTCCGATAGCATTCTTTTCAACGGATGGCCGTTTTCCAAGGCTCCAACTTCTTGTTCGAGCACGTCAAGTTCCGATTTCAACTTTTCTTGATGCAGCTTAAACTCTTCCGTTTTAAAGGTGTCTTTCCAAATAAGAGAGAAGTATAGTAAGCTGCGTCCCACATACTCAAGCCTTTCCTCCATATCGGCCATTATGGGGGGTGTTCCACGTGCATACAAGTGGAGGTTTTTTTCATCAACATGAACGTCAGTGGGCTTGTACTCAACATTGGTGGTGTCCTCAAAGGCCTTCACCTGGTGTTCATTATCCACGTCAGTAGCAGGAAAGGCCACCACCACGGAAGACAAAAGTGTTACAGCAAAAGCAATGGTTAGTCTCATGATTAAATCGACAAGTAGGGCAGATGAAGAAAAAAGCTTAGAAGAGACTTCAGCCTTTTATATACCCAGAGATTGTTTTTCATTCATGGCGTGGGGGTTTTGGAAGGGTTATTTGGGAAGACGAAAATTATCTTCTTTTGGTGGGAAGTGGTGAGGGGGGAAGCAAGAAGACGTTTTGGTACCTTTCAACATTAGGATATCGTAGTGACCAGAAATTTTCCCAAACAATGTATTCATAATGACAGCCTCTTTTTCTTTTTGATTTTTTTTGAGCTATAACTTCCCAAAAGGGATTTCTCGTCCCAAAAGGGATAAATCATGGGTGAGTTCTATTGTTCATGTATGCTCCTTCAAGTACGGTTCCTTGGCTTGCCACAGAGCACAATGAAGTCCCCATTCTAGAGGGTGTGAATTCCTCACTTGGGATAAACATTGGCTAGGAAAATCACTCGCATCAGAAACCCTCTTTCATCTTTTTCCAAAAATCGGATGATTTCCAGAGGGCAACTTATTCAAGAATGGGTAAGGTCAAAATGCTCCCTGGGACCCTTTCGCCATAAACGCCACCATCATCGAACAGCTTTTGTAACATCTGTAAAATGGTTAATAAAATCACGTTTCCAGGGGTACTATCAAAATACCACCAAGGTGTTTCAAGAATTCCCCAAGCCATGACTGGAAGCAGACCCTTCAAGTTTGCGTCCTTTGGCGTCTTCAAAAGCCCTTTGCAGGAGCTGTTGTGGTGGATAGATGCCTTTTGTTGCGAAATATTTTCCCCTCTCTTTCTCGGAGGTAATGGGTTTCTTCATTCTCTTGCCACAGATGAACCTCCCGTCATCCATTCAATGATGTTACTCCAGAGACGGGCTTTGAACCACGCTTAATCTCGTAGAGAAAATCCGACAACCTTTTTTCCCACACCCCCAAATCAATCTTGCAGTCAAAAAGTAGGTTATTAACAATAGATTCTTGAAAAGGCGGATAAATTGGCAGGGGAGGAGGTACTGGAAGAAGATACTCCACAACAAGCTCCGAAAGCCCCGAAATTATATACTGCGCAGAGTGGCGGTACCTAGTCATCTTCAGGAAACAACGAAAAATGTCGTCTTTGTTCCAACACCGGAGGTTTTCGCTTGTAAGCATCTTACTTTCGACAAGTAAACGAAAAAATTCTTCGTCGGCTATAAGCGCATTCATGCAGTGGGTTACAAAGTCCGTGCCTGATTTGATATCCAAATCGCCAAAACGATCCCAAAAGAACGTCTCCTTATCGGGGATATTCTTTAGAGGCAATCTGGCAAAGAAGAAGTAGCTATCGGGCAAGTTCTTATTCACAATTTGAACATAGGGACGAGAGAGAGTCTCAAGCGCAAATTCCAATTCTTTGCCCCGACACCCTAAAAGCAGCTGAAAGATGTATTGGAAAGATTCAGTGCAATCGTTACAGTCCCAGTCCGCTAGACGACCTGGAAAGTATCGTATCAGGTAATCAAATAGATCGGAGATGAATGGCTTCAACCAAGAAAACGGAACTTTGCCGACCCATTCGGCGTAAATCTGTGCCACATCAAACAAAGCGCCTTCATCTTGTCGCAAATCCAATAAATTCAGGAATTTAAAGGGAAAAAGTTTAGCCGCCCATGGTTGATGTGATAGATCGATACATGTCAACATGGATAGGACCAGACAGTGTGTAGTCAAGCGCGTTGGCGAGAGGATTTCTTCCGGGGTGAGAGAAGTTAAAGACTCAAACTTTTCTGCGCAAATAACCCCGGGATGTGTTATGCTTAAATCTTTAATGATTCCCTCCACATAATATTGAAGCTCCTGTGTATCTTGATTTGATTCCCATATAAAAGTCACAAGAGAGTAGAGTAGCCCATGTTCGGTCATCAAGTGCACCATCAGTTCATTGTTGTGAAATTCATTTTTACTATCATTTTCTTTTAATAACACCGTAATGAAGTATTCGATGTCGCAAGACACCGACAATTCGAGGATTGCTTGTATTGGAAGGTATTGGAGGAGTTCATCCAAAGGTAATGGCTCAAGAAGCGTTAGGAACAAGTCATTGTATTCGGGTGCATTGGGAATTACCCTTAGAAGCAACAGCACTAGGTTGTGAAGTATGGGCCTGTATGGAAAGTTAAAGTTCGAATTTTTGGAATAGAGCGAAGGTTTATGGCGATGGATCCCATCCGTGAAATGGTTCGCGAGGGTTTTGTCCCGGGAAACTTCGCCATTTACGAGTCCACGTAAATGGTTGATGAATTCCAGCGTCTCCTTATCAAGGTCGACTTGGATCATCTGGGACACTGGTGGTGTTGGACGGAAGCCAGAATGTCTGTTTCGTCAACTTTAGATACCTAACCAGCGCTACAATGGATGGAGAATCCGAAAAACGGGGCGGGGAAAACTCTCCATTTATACTCCACAATGGAGAATCCCAATGCGCCGCCTAATTTGCTCAAACACGGCATTATTTTCGCCGGCACCCACCGGCCCGGTCGGCCATTGCCTTGGTCAAGTTTATTGCCTCAACACGGCGTCTGGTCTCCGCCCACCCGTGATGGGGATACGTAGAAACGCGTAATTAGCCGGGTAATTAATTAGTCACCAAAGAGTGTATCCCTCATTTGGCCGCTCAAGATCAGAAAATGGTTTCTAATTACGCGATAACGTATAATTGACTCTCACTATCCCCAGAACATAATGGTATATGCGACCCCAATACCAAGTTGACGGAACGGAATTTCTTGCCACTATCCTTGATCGTGACTTCCAACGAGGAAGATTCGGAAAAGTGAACTATCTGTTATTAAAAAATTCCCCCACATGTTATCATGTTTACCAACGTTATAAGCGAGAATATCAAGAGTGTCAGCTCCGAGTCCACGAAGTGGTAGTTCGGTCATAGGTAAATCCAGTAAAGGTAATTCAATAATAGGTAATGGGGCCATTATGGCAGGTAATACGCGCTTAGTCCTTTATCAAGAAGGAGGAAGGGCGGGTACTATATAACGCCTCACGGCGTACTCGAGATAATGAGAGCGGCCAAAGGACACCATAAACACAGAAACAGGAGAGGATAATAGCTCGTTCACGAAGGCCGACTCATCTCGGCCTAGTGCGAGCAAATAGACCTAGAGGCCCACCCCAGTGGCCAGGACCCACCCACGCGCCCGGCCACAAAATTGCGAGACGCGTTTGTGTTTTTAAGTCACTACAACAAACTATTTTTTTTAGTATAAATGGAAAGAAATTCCTGTAAAACATTGATTGAACATGAAGGTTGTATTTTATTAGCACTTGACGAAAAGAAATTAAATCCAAGCTTAAGTATTAGTGGATTGGCAACGCGATTTGAATTGCCCAAGAGTACTCTTGCGGCTCGGTTTAATGGAGTAGCAAGCAAGCAGGAATCCGATGAAAAAAGACAGTTAATGACCACAATTGAAGAGAAATCTTTAAAGGATTGGATTATCTATCTAAATTATGTTGGAATAGCTCCCAAACATGGGGAAGTGCGAGATATGGCTAATAAGATACTGGCGGCACGCGGTACGAAGCCGCGTATCATAGTCGGAGCCAGTGTTGTTAAGCGTCGCTACTTTCGCTAGTAATTCGCTACTTTTATAACACTTGGGCAAATTTCGCGGGTCTTAGTATTTATTTGTAGTAAGTAGCGACAGTAGCGATGGTATTTTGGAGGTATTTCACAATACTTTTATCGCTACTTACTACTTTTATGCTGGTTGAATTTCGACCACAACAGATAAGAGAGCTAGTCGGTAGGTCACAAATGCTCTACATATTACACCTTGCACAGTTCTGGGTGACCAAACATGTGGCACTAGATTCCATCCTTGGTTCGGTCGTGTCTCAGCATCATTACAAGTCTCAGCTTGACTTTAGAAACTTATTTTGATATGAAATGTATGGAGGTATCTATGTTTTGTAGCCTAACAAGAATCTACCATCTTGGTTCTTCCTCATTTAAGAGGTAGATGTTCACAACACGTTGTGAAAAGCCTAATATTTCTTCATCATACGACTTAGATGCCAAAATCGTTTCCGAAACACTCGCCCATATCGGCATAGTCATCCCAAGTTTCAAAATTATAATTATTTTCGCACCTGCCAGCGGTTGGCCAACAAAAAAAAGTCATAGCATTCCACGGGACCACCTGGACTGTTTTCCGTTGGGTTTCAGCTGTTATTGATGCTAGACAGCGGAAAGATCATTTGGAATTTCCCTGCTTTTGTTTTCACCAACCTACGATGAAAAACCAAAAGTAGCGACAAGTAGCAATTCCAGAAAAACCCAAGTATTGTATTTTTATTTGTAGCGACGGTAGCGACGCTACTGTGCTCATTGTTGCAATTTTGTGGACCTTCCCCACTCTCGGATCCTGTCCAAGTTGACATAATTGATTTATCACGCAATTCAATGAGTAATTACTCATTTCGTTGCTACTCATCATCACAATCAAATTAATCACCTTTCCTCAACTTTGCCCCGGCAAAAAAATCCTTCCCGGGTAATTACCCTATTCCCATCACTGCCAGCGACACCAGGCTTCCGCGGGGGCAGCACATCACGTGACACATACTGAGGCTCAAGCTCTCCGTCACCGCGGTATCTGCACGACGCCGGCCATTTCTATCAGGCGGATTTCCCCTGGCTTTGGTAATCCTAATATCTGAGATAACATCCCTAAGAATTCACCGCTCTTAGATTCGACCAAAAAAAGTTATTTTTTGAGAAAACCCACCCAAATCGCGCTCTCGTTTCCTGACGTTTGGAGACAAGAGCGCATCCGGTTAAGCTTGTCTTTTTTCCCCATTTCAACTACTTAATACGCCGAACTCTCGGTACAACATGGAGACAAGCCCTGGTTATTCCGTGTTCCAGGTTTCTTTCTGAATGGAACCCGGGAATTTAAACCACTTTGCCACACAAAACACATAGAGTTTGGAAGTATTATGTCAGGAATTCTGGACTGCTTGTCACCGAGGAAGACGTATTCGCATTACGTATTCGCATTCACTGAAGTTTTCTGAAGGCCCGTTATTTTCCACCTTCTTGAATTGAAATACTAGCTCATTTCCATGGGTCAAAGTGCAGTATCAAGCGCCGGCCGTTGTTAGTCTGTCATTGTTTTCTTTTCAAGCGTATAGTAAAATGTCGCTGGCTGCAAAATCCAGCCCAATCAGATGTGTCCAGGGTTGGCCCGGATTCGCACCCATTTTCATAGCCACACCCAGAACATTTCACAAAACCCACAACTTCACTTCACCACTTCCAAAATACCCAAACCATGAAGGTAGACCACATAACTTCGGGCATTTCCGGAATGGCCTTAAATGACAAAAGAGCCGGTCCGGGCGCAAAAAAGAAAACTCCCCCACCTTTTGCGCCTGATGTACAACCAGACCAACCCCTAGGAAAAGAGCCTCCTGGTTTCACCCACAGCTCCACACAAAAACAAAACACTAACCGTGATGGTGAAGATATATATGACAACCCTAAGGGTGATCAGCCCGGGGTTCCAGGGTCGACTTCTAGTTCGGACGAAGGCAAGGACGGGCCAGGGATTTTTTCTTGTCCTCTCCGACTTTTTGCCGTGCCGTCAACACGAGCAGAAGTCTTGAGCCACGAGGACAGTTTGCTACTCAAACATCTCCGGTCTCTCCACCGCAGCGAACAGGATCCCGTGTTGTATTTCAAGTGGGGGCTCTGGACAAAGAAGGAGAGCGACGCCAACCTTGGCATTGAGGATATCGTGGAAACCGAGGTGCAGCTTGCAACATGGAACAAGCAGATAGCTAGCAATCTGGCCTTTCTGTGTGGGGAAGTGGCGTACTTGCGCTTGGGCTTGAACCCAAACCGGCGGTGTGGGAAAGTGGCCTTTCAGATCAAACTTTCCGAGGCCCATGACTTTTTTATCAAGATGACGACCCAGGTGCTTTGTGAGCAGATTTCTATGCCGATGGCAGTGCATGGTATGTATAAGGAGGGTTTGAATTTTGTAGGGAGTTCTTCTTTTTCTTCTTTTTGTTTTTCTCCTTTTAAGTGACGCAGATTTAGTGCAATGGGTGGATTGCCATTTGGATGATTTGGATATGGACAGGAAATCAACTTCTAAATTGAACTCCTTGCATTTCACAGAGGCGTGTGATATTACAAGGGTCAAAAGGGTTGCTGGAAACACGTTTAACGTCGATCTTTGGGTTCAAGATGGAATTCTTTGGTTGGCTAAAAAGCTGAAGGGAAGGGAGATATTTTCAACTCCCAACAGCCGTCTCAGTCAAAGCATAGGAACATTGTCTGACCCACCCCGATTCATCCTGAATGGTGACTAATTTTCAAAACTTTCCAGCAATTTTTGCCTCTTGCTTTTCTTCAAAGTTTCATTCACTTATCCACGAAAAGTTTTGGATCCTGTGTTCGCAGATAGTGAATGTCTTAAACGCTTTTCGTGACAGTTTTCTCGTGCAGACTTCGAAGACAGTCAAAGAATGGAACCCCAAGAATACTAAATGGGTCAAGGGAAGTGAATTGTTCCAGAAGTCTTTTCCTTCAGAAATGGCCCTAGAATAATTTCATCACCCGGAAAGCCAGCATGACGTGCGACCAAACGTGGACCAAGGAAAAGAACCTTACTAAAAACAGGGCATCACACCAAACAACCGAAAACTCAAATCAAAAAATTGCAACGTCTCTGAAATCTCGAAATTCTTACTAACCCCTCAGTGCCTGTGATTGGAGTGGACCTCAATGTGACTCCTTGTGATTACGCCATAATCAAGCTCTGGTTAGGCCCTAAACTCGGGAACGGGAAGCCGCTTCTTAACCAGATAGGCGACCTTTTGGTGAGGCTTCAGGAGTTGATTCCATCGGACTTTTCCATGTCCTTCCGTACGGCCGTGTTTGTACATGAGCATTGCCATACAGTTCCGCTCAACAAAGAGTAGGTATCAATCTGGCGAGGAAGATGGGGCAGAAGGCGGAATAAAGAACGAAAAAAGAAAAAAAAAGAGATTCATCTTCCTTAAAATGACTGAAAACCCTGAAAAGTTGAGCGAGGCCCTTATTCTAGCCCTCAATTAGGACCGCTGAAATGGCGACCTTGGTGATACCCAAAATAGTGTACATTATTCTCTTCTCAGTTCCAGCAAGGGCTTGGCGTCGCCTGCCTGGCCAAAGTCGAACACCGAGCGTATTGGCGGAAGCACCGTGTAGTTGACGGAAATACCCTCATCTTGCTGTTCAAATTTCGATTTCTGCGTCTCTAACTTACTGATAAGATGGAATGAGTTAATTCCCTTTTCAAACGGTAACCCTTTTAATAGGGTTTGTGTGTTTGGGCATAGCTTTATTTGCAGTAGCTTGGGTGGTTCTGCTCTGGTTAATCTGCACGTTTCGATTGAGGAAGTCGGGGAATAACAGAAGAATATCATGGAACGAAACCATCCATTCCGAGGCAAGTTCTGCTAACGCCTCGTGGTACATCAGGTATGTGTCGAAATAGATGGTGTCCGTTTCACTGTAGAGATCTCGCAAAAAGAGCTGTTTCTGCTTCATACCAGGCAGACTTGTCAGAGGTGCACTGCCAGGGGTGCCGTCAGATATGTATCGTTTTTGTCAGAAAATATGTTATCATCCAAGCCAACAATAAGACAAGCCCAACTCAAACGACGATGTATGTGGACCAGAAAAAAGGGGTATCTTGTTAGATGGTTGTCAGGTGGATCATGCGTGGTGTTTGGGCGAGGGCATAAAGAGCTTATCTAAAGAGCTTATCTCTGGAAGGCTTATCTAGAGCAGATACGCAAATTTCAGACAACAGTGTTATGCCAGCACCTGATTTGGCCTTGCAGATGGCGGTTATGAGCTGTTAGTCAAAACACAACCGGTTCAGATTGCTGCAAGTTTGGGTTTAATATACCTTTTAGGAAACAAACTGTTGAAATTGGAACACCACAACCCCAATCCAGAAATACCCCTTTTGAAATGCACATCTCCTCAAATCCCAGCTTTTTCTTCTTGCAGAACCTGTATCGGAACATCCCCAGCCCGGAAGTTTGTTCGCGTTGAATGCCCGGAAAAATCCCATGCATATGTTTTGTTTCCACTCGCAATGCTTATCAACCCAGAGAACCGTCGCATATCTTTACTCTTTAAGGAAACCCGGAGGTGTACTATACACACCACGAGTTCCCCAGCACGTTGCTAGTTATGATATTTTCCCCTCTGCCACCAGATGTTAGTATTCTGCATGAGATAGAAAACCAGAAAAAATGAGCTTAGCAGCCAGCGCAAGACAAACCTAGCAACCGCTCAGGTATTCTGGTTCTTGGGGCAGTTGGTTGCATCTTAATCGTGAATAACGACTGGAGAATAGACTGGCGGTGTGAATTGTGCGGAAAAGTCCTCAAAATGCCGGAAATATTTCCACTAGCCAATTTCCTTCCATCCATTATTGCTAAATCTCATGTTTGTTTCCCTGGGAAAGAATTTTGGTGGCTCGATAGTACCCTTAAGCTACTACGATGGGGCCATGTTTTCATATCGTTATAACGAGGAATGATTTCCGCATCGCGATGTCAAAAAAAAAAAAAATTCCGCGAATGATACTCCACTGATAAAGTACTTAGTAACGCACCTTAACGGAATTTTCTTTCTTCGAAGCCTCAGTTATCCCACCCAAAAACACCAAAAACCCCTCTAAAATGACTGAAATCGATCTTGGTGTTACTGCAGACATGCACGTGCATCTTCGTGATGGAAAGATGATGGAGCTTGTGGCGTCCACCGTCAGAGAAGGTGGAGTCTCCATTGCATATGTGATGCCCAACTTAGCACCCCCAGTCACAACGCTAGAACGGGTTGTTCAATATAAAAAAGACCTCGTGGCGCTTGCGCCACAAACCACCTTCTTGATGAGCTTCTACTTGTGTAAGGAATTGACGCCTGAGTTGATCCGCGAGGCTGCTGATGCTGGTGCCATCCATGGAGTCAAGTGCTACCCAGCAGGCGTCACGACAAACTCTTCTGCAGGGGTGGATCCTAACGATTTCACGCCCTTTTACCCTATTTTCAAGGCCTTGGAGGAGAAAAACTTGGTGTTGAATCTCCATGGCGAAAGACCACCTGCCAAGGATGAAGATATCCATGTGCTTAACGCTGAACCGAAATTTCTTCCTGCATTGGAGAAATTGGCCCGGGATTTCCCCAACTTGAAGATTATCTTGGAGCACTGCACCACCAAGGTCGCCATCGATACAGTTCGCCGTATCCACACGGAGAACCCACAATCTAGGGTTGCTGCCACCATTACTGCACATCACCTCTCGCTTACAATCGACTCGTGGGCGGGAAACCCCATCAATTTCTGTAAACCCGTGGCCAAATTGCCCGAGGATATGCGTGCGTTGGTCGCCGCCGCCACGGGAGGAGAGCCATACTTCTTTTTTGGCTCGGACTCTGCGCCACATCCTTTGGAAAGCAAGGCCAAACACGTTGGGGTGTGCGCTGGAGTGTACACACAATCCCACGCCATTGCCTACTTGGCAGAGATCTTCGAGGCTGCAGGAAAGTTAGATTACCTTGTCAAGTTTGTCTCGGAAAACGGTAAGGCATTCTATGAGATCAAGGAGTCGGAGATTGTTTGTAAAGACAGAGCAGTTTTGGTTAAACGTGAAAACTACGTTCCCCAAGTAATTGGAAACGATGAGTTGACCGTGGTGCCATTCAAGGCCGGCGACAAGATGCAGTATGCCGTTGAATGGAGATCCGCATAGATGTTAGAGGTAAAGAGAATGAAGAGAAAGTCTTGGGAAGAGAATTAGAGGGCTAGTGAAAGAGAATCAGCGTGAGCGGAATTCTCCACTTTAGAATCGATCTATCTGGAGCTGGATCAGGTTTCTGATGTGGCCTTGGACGATTGTTCAAAGCAGGCTTGATGGTGTAGATAGATAGTTTTAGCCAATTGAAATAGAATGAGGCACAAACGTTTAGAATTATGCGGCGGAATTTCGTGATCCTGAATAAAGGTATTCGAATAAGTGGGATATTAACACATTTGTTTCCAACCAGTGCACATTTCTTAATGTCGGTAGGCATAACCGAGCCCGAGGTTATTATGTTTTACCTCGGTTAAGTTTCCCCGGAACCACAACATACACGATTAATGCACGATTAATGCACTAATTTTGTATGAAAAAAAAAAAAAAAAAAAAAAAAGGAAGAAGAAACGGTATGTTTGCCCACCAGACCAAGTTACGTGGGTTTATTAGACCGTGACGCACGTGACCACGAGGTGAGAGAAATTAATTAGTTTCTGACAGCGCGGCGGGAATTTTTTCCCCCGCACCCTTTTCTTGGATTTTTCTTAAAGGTTCACGCCACTCTGAATAATGTCCCTGAACAAGAAAAAAAAACATAGCCAAGATCACCCAGATGGAAGAACGTCAACGTGCCCAAGAAAAATATGGAAATCTTGATTTGTAGGGAATCGTCGTAAATCAGAAGCCGCACGCCCACGCCGCACGCCGCACGCACGAGTGTAATATTCACATGGTAATTTATTACCCACTAGATGCAGGTGGGCCCCAATTGGCGCCGTAGTCACAAACTATCGTGTGAGAGGAAATACTCAACCAGCACGAGTACAAGCGAGGACCACAAAGCACGTAAAAACGGCGAAAACTTTTCAATTCTTGGCTGCTAAAACGCCGCATGGAAACTTGATGGCAAAAAAAAAAGAAATTCCGTAAAAAATCCGGGTATCGGGCCGATCTAGGCTGCCTTCACAAGGAAAAAATTACCCGCCATTGTATAGTTAGCGCTATCAATTTCACATGAATTTCACATTGCGTCACTGGTTTTTGTTGGCCCTTTGATTTTCTTGCACAGAATCATGAGCCGCCATTGTTTCCCCAAAGTGAAGCAAGTGCAATGATTCGGCGGCAGCTAGAATCAGGTGTGACAATGAATCATAAAACAAAACACAAAACCGTCAAGAAAAGATTACAAAACCAAAAATTACAGATTCACAGAAATGAACGTGTGCACAAATGGGGAAGGGCGAAAACGTGTGTGGGTGGGTTGCAAACCGGCTGTCCACGTGGTGGGAAGTACTGAAGTATTGAAAATATAGCACGTTGTGGAATTGTCTGCCAGGATAATTTTCTTGCAAGGGCCTGGAGGGTTTAGGTGCGTGGGCGGGCCCACGTTTCGGGTAGTGCACGACCTGCCATATTGGGGTGAAGAGGAAAACGGTGGGTTTGGTGACGGGTCAAATTGCCGGTTCCCAGATCAGGGTCCCGAAATGATTTTTTTTTGTTTCCTTGCACTGCTTAAAAAACATCAAGGGATATGATCTCTTGAATTCGTGGCTGTAGTATCGGAAAAATGACGGGGCTTTGACCGCAAATGTTTATCAGATCGGGCGGCAGTCGGTGGACAGCGCCGGGCAAGGTCTTGTGTCGGAAACACAAGCCGCGTGGGTGCGCGCGCGCGAGGGCACGTCTTGTGTGCCGGACGGAAATGGTGCCAAATACTTTCCCTCCATTAAGTCAATTGATGCGGCGGTAATTTTGTCCTTGCAGGCCCATGGCTTCGTGCAGGCCGACACCTCGCACCTCGCACCACCTCGCATCCACTGCTGCATCGAGTAGGATGGAAAGATAACGGTGTATAAATATGAGTGAAGATCTCCCCCACACCACATTTACCCTGATCATTTTCCAGTCCATAAAAAGTCGAGAAAATCAAGAGCCAATTTTTCCACAGGACAAACTTACATATTCCTGTTTGAAATTTCTTGTTGAACACAAAACCTTGCAGTGTCAACCTCGAAAAGCGATTCCCCGCATAATCCACCTAATATACTATAATGGCATCTAGAGATCTCCCACATTCCCTCGACGAGGCACTTTTCGGATGGGCCAGAAAGATTCCTGGAGAACTTTCTTTCCGTCCAGTTGAAGAAAGAGACGAAAATGGTGAAGTCAAGAAGGTCCAAGGCAAAAACTTGTGGCCTGCGTTTGTCTCGGGAGCTGGTTTGTTTTCTGATGGTTACGTCAACAACTCCATTTCCACCGTCACCACTTGTCTTTCCATGATCTACGGTAAGAAATATAAGCACTCGCCAGCCATCTCCAACATTTCTGCTATTGCGTTTGCCGGTACCGTTATTGGTCAGTTGACGTTCGGTTACATCTCCGACCACGTGGCCAGAAAAGGTGGTATGTTGATTGCCAACGTTCTTTTGATCTTGTTTACCATTCTCTGTGCCGTTGCTACTTGGGGTAAGACTCCAAACGGGTTGTTTACTGCCATCACCGTGTTCAGATTCTTCTTGGGTATTGCCATTGGTGCCGAGTACCCAACGTCTTCTGTTATTGCGTCTGAGTTCGCCAGTCAGTTGCCTCCAGGACACAGAAACAGATACTTCTGTTGGTTCACCAACTTCTCCATCGACGCCGGTTTCGTTGTTTCTTCGTTTGTGCCAATGGTTTTGCTTTGGATCTTCTCTGAGAAGCACTTGAACGCCATCTGGAGATTGACTTTGGGTCTTGGTGCTATTCCTCCATTGGCTCTTTTCTTCATGAGAAGAAAGATGAACAACTCCGACGCCTTTGACAAGCTCCACATGAAGTCAGTGAAGAAGTTCCCATTGTGGCTTGTGGTTAAGTTCTACTGGTTCAGATTGGCTGTTGTGTCGATCATCTGGTTCGTCTACGATTTCTCTGTCTACTCTTTCGGTCTCTACTCTTCTTATATCCTTACTGAGATCTTGCCTGGTAACGACACTTACAAGGCATGGGGTTGGAATGTTGTGTTCAACTTGTTTTACATTCCTGGTGCTTTCTTGGGCGGATTCTCTACCGACTACTTGGGTCCAAGACTTACGTTGTTCATTGGACTTGTTCTCCAGGGAGTGATTGGTATGGGTATGACTGCAGGATACGCCCACTTGAAGAACCACATTGCTGGCTTCGTTGTTGTTTACGGTATTTTCCTTACTCTTGGTGAGTTTGGTGCCGGTAACAATGTGGGTATTTTGGCGTCGAAGACTGCAGCCACTCCAATCAGAGGTCAATACTACGGAATTGCAGCTGCTATTGGTAAGGTTGGTGCGTTTGTTGGAACATACATTTTCCCAATCATCATCAGAAATAGTGGTGGTGAAGACAGTGATGCCGGTATCAAGACCGCTTTCTACGTGGCCTCCGGGTTGTGTTTCTTCTCGGCTTTCCTCGCTTTGTTCTGTTGTCCTACTATTGGCCAGGACGCCATTGAGAAGGAGGACATTGATTTCGTTGAGTACTTGAAGGCCAACGGTTACGACATCTCGCAATTGGGTAACGGTGAGGTTATCCATGACTACGAGAGCTACACTTCTGAGGAGGAGAAGGCTAGAAACGTGAAGGTGCAAGCCGACGGCATTTAGAACACAGACTTTTAATACTTTATAGACGTATATTTTAATTCAGCAACTTAATGGAGGGTTGTCTTTTGGGGGCGCGTAAATGGTAGTACTTTGGTGGTGTTTAATGGGATAAGTCCGGGTTTGCGCCTACACCGTCTACGATGATGCCAAACGTCGGGAAATTATCCAGACGGAACGCCAGCTTCGGGAGCAACAGAAAAAGTTCCACATTCCACCTAAACAGAAGAGAGATACAAAACCATAGAAATATCTATAATCGCCGCGTGTGGCGCCAAATTTATTGTAATCTTCATACTCTAATCTTATACCACTTATTCATAGGCCAATAATTTTCTATTTTGATGACTTGCCCTTTTTTGTTGAAACCCACCTCGTAAATCATAACCGGCCGCTATCGGCGGACAATTATCACATGCAAATGAATTTGACGCGACGGCGCCGCACTCATGACTCTTCTCAGTAACCAGTCGTGTGAGGGGGTGGAAGCGCAAAATGTGGACAAAACCACAGAAAACCACAGAAAAAACCTACTCAAACCAGATATAAAATCCTTTTCCAAAGGCGTTTTAAAAGGAAAAATCGCATTCCGCCTACCCCGACTCTGCTCTCGCTCAATAAACCGTGGAGTGGTGCGTGCACGTGACTTCCACGTGGCGGTTATCTTGCGCATATCGCCTTTTTGTTGGCCTTTTCAATGCACCGCCAACACCTCGTCCCTGTATCCCACAAAGCCAAGAAAGTTTCAGGGAAAGTTGAAAATCACATGGTGTTTGAAGGAGGCGACCTTTGTAAAACCAAAACGAATAACGTCAAATTTTGAACACAAAACCTAACGAAACAACCATCAGGTGAAGGGTGTAATCAAATGGCGTATAGCGTCACGAGTCACACGACCAAAAGGCGTGGCCCGCAGTACAATGTGTTGCGTACATCGATCAAGACCAAGCTGCCACTTTCTAGAAACTACCGAAATGACTACTGGGGTGCTGGGGTAAACAGCAAAGCCGCACCCGGCGCGAAGCTTTTGCAAACTCTTGTGGGTGCATAAAAGGGGGTTGATAATTGTTCGGGGTGGATACCAGATAATGGGTATTCCATTTAGATTGCGCCAGCCTGGGGAGCATTTCTAGGGATTTGCAACGTTTTGAATGGAGACCGAGTAAGAATTGGCTTGGTGGGGCACCGGCGGCACGGGTGGGGGCACGGGAAAAGGCCCCGAACCTGCCGCGCGGCGGTTGTTGGTTTTTTCCGGTGTGCATATCCCAGCCGTATCGTTGATCCGGAGGAAGTTTTCTTGCATGTGCATGGTGTTGTGCGTTTTGCGCCCAAATTAATCATCAATGCCATGGGCAATACAAATGTATAAATAAGGGCGAACTTTTTCGCCATGGCCTTGACCTAAACATTTCAAACCATATCCTCATTGCAACCTCTACAGTCTCTGTTTTGCTCTTTTTGCTGTTCTTTTGATTTGGAAATTCCTCGGCCTACCATTGTCCCTTCGCGTTTCCCCGCATAATCCACCTAATATACTATAATGGCCTCCAGAGATCTCCCCCGCTCCCTTGACGATGCTCTCTTTGGGTGGGCAAGAAAGATCCCTGGCGAAGTTTCATTCCGCCACGCGGAAGAAAAAGACGAAAACAGCGAAGTCAGAAAGGTCCAAGCCAAAAACTTGTGGCCCGCTTTTATCTCCGGAGCAGGGTTGTTTTCCGACGGATACGTCAACAACTCCATTTCAACGGTCACCGCGTGTCTTTCCATGATATATGGCAAGAAATATAAGGAGTCCCTTGCGATTTCCAACATATCCGCCATTGCTTTTGCCGGTACCGTCATTGGTCAGTTGACGTTTGGGTATATCTCCGACCATGTGGCCAGAAAGGGCGGAATGATGATCGCAAACGTGCTTTTGATCTTGTTTACCATTCTCTGTGCAGTGGCCACATGGGGGAAAACACCAAATGGGTTGTTTACTGCCATCACCGTGTTCAGATTTTTCTTGGGTATTGCCATTGGTGCCGAGTACCCTACATCGTCGGTTATTGCGTCGGAGTTTGCAAACCAATTGCCGCCTGGTTACCGAAACAGATACTTTTGCTGGTTCACGCATTTTGCCATTGACGCAGGGTTTGTGGTGTCTTCGTTTGTACCGTTGGTGTTGCTCTGGATCTTTTCCAAGAAACATTTGAATGTCATTTGGAGATTGACTTTGGCCCTCGGGGCGTTCCCTCCATTGGCCCTTTTCTTCATGAGAAGGAAAATGAAGAACTCCGATGCCTTCGAAAAGCTCCACATGAAGTCGGTGAAGAAGTTTCCCTTGTGGCTCGTGGTGAAGTTTTACTGGTTCAGATTGACGGTGGTGTCGCTCATTTGGTTCGTCTACGACATCCCTGTGTACTCGTTTGGTCTTTACTCATCGTTCATTCTTTCGGAAATATTGCCGGGAAATAATACCTACAAGGCATGGGGCTGGAACGTGGTGTTCAACTTATTTTACCTCCCGGGGTCCTTTTTGGGAGGCTATGCCACGGACTACTTGGGCCCCAGGCTCACTTTGTTCATCGGGCTCACCCTCCAAGGAATTATCGGTATCGGAATGACCGCCGGCTACTCGCACTTGAAAAACCACATCGCCAGCTTTGTAGTTGTGTACGGTATTTTCATCACGCTCGGGGAGTTTGGTGCTGGAAACAACGTGGGGCTATTGGCGGCGAAAACCTCCGCCACCCCAATCCGAGGCCAGTACTATGGAATTGCTGCTGCCATCGGGAAATTGGGTGCGTTTGTGGGAACGTACATTTTCCCCATCATTATCCGAAAGAATGGCGGTTACTCCAGCGATAAGGGCATCAAAACGGCGTTTTATGTGGCGTCGGCGTTGTGTTTTTTCTCCGCTTTCCTTGCCTTGTTCTTCTGTCCTTCAATTGGCCAAGACTCCATTGAAAAGGAGGACATTGCGTTTGTTGAGTACTTACAAGCCAATGGGTATGATATTTCCCAAATGGGCAATAATGGTGAGCCGGAGGTGGTGCATGATTATGAGAGCAATACTTCCGAGGAAAAGGTGGGAGATGATAAGGTAAATACCAAGAGAATTTAGAGAATGTGGTTTTTTTGGGGCTGAACTGATGGGCTGAACGGAATGGGGATGTGATGGGTTTAGAGAAGCGGTACGGGAGTTACCCATGGAAGTTCTGACTGTACTTTAGTTTGACAGTTTGGCATAGACTCTTTCCCTTTTTCAACTGTTAGATTGTTTTCGAATCTCTATTTTTCAACAAATAATTACAAAAACTGTTCAATACGCTATTACGCATTTTCACAACGATACGCATTACGCTTACGTGGAATTTGAAAAAAAAAGCATTACGCATTTTGTTACGATTACGCAATCGATTTTTTGCCCTACTACGAGTTTTTTTTTTTTCATTACGCTCGTCAAAAAACGGCCTCAAGTGCTTCCTGGATTGTAGCCTTGTGGAGTGCCATTATCGTTATCAGCCCGTAGTATTGAATACTGAAACACCGAACTAATCTAAACTCTAATCGATTAAGAGTCAAATGCTCTACCGATTGAGACAACATGCCTGATACCAGTACCAACACATATAGCGCTGAACACCTCATTGCGAGGGCGACTTTGCCAGGCTATGGTGATTATATAACGGAGACCTTCGCTGCCGGATGGCCAAGCCGCCGTGGAGAAGATATCGTTGAATGAAGATAAACCTTCGCTGGATATCGACACCCAAGCTGATATTTTTGCCGAAGATTTGAAGGGACCCGAAGAGACCGCCACGCCGCAAGGAAACACCTATGCAGACATCACCATCCAAAAATGCTTACAAGAAGATGTTATGTTGAAAGCATTTGTGGTGAGTGTGGACACTGAAAGATTCCATACTTTATTCCCCGAAGTGAGCGGGTACATTAAAAGATTCAAGTTGGGAAACCAAAAGCTCGCGAAGTCGTTGACACTGACTTTCCCTAGTTTATAACAAGGAGAGTTATCCCCAGCGAAGAAGACTGATCTAGGCCACGTGATTGAAGCCATTCACAAGGCCGCCGGCATGCAGAGCGAGAACAGTAGTTTCCTACTGATCATCGAGCGAAATCGAGCGCATATGAAGCACAGGCGAGAAAGAACAAAGATCACGGAGGCCGCCGACATGCAGATCGAGGTGATTACGTTTTTGATTAATCAATGGAAAGGCCAAACGCTTTCAGGTCTAGAATTAATCGTCGGGGCAGTGGAGGAATTCCAACGTGCTGAAGAGACACTCGATACTCTTTATAACCCAAAAGTGTTGCTTATGAAACTCTTCACCAAATATCCGGATGCGGGCACTCAACTCATCACGCAATGGTACAATACTCATTACGGTGACGCAAAAGATTTTGACCACATCGAAAATTCGGCTGCGGAAATGATTCCGCAGTTGAGTTCCTATCACATAGTTAGGGTCAACAGGCAACGCCACAGATGCGGAAAAACTTCAGTACTTGGCGAAGTTGAAGAACAAAAATTGCGACAGACAGCGATTTTTGGGAACTCAAGACCGAAAGCGAGACAGCCGCTATTGGTGGGCATGCCGCGCAGGCGAAACCCACATGGCCGCCGGTATTGGACCAGCTCGCAAATAAGCTTTTAGCGTTCCTCAAGGCAAATCCAGACAAATGTCCTAACTGTTTCGAGACACACCAGCTCACCAACTGCGATAATGTCGATATGAAGAATCAGACCAACAATATCGGCGCCTACTTGGTACCAGGTTTCGCTTCACAAACGAAATCTAGGGTTCCTCCGTTTCTTGCCAAATTTGCCAAAAGATTTGACAAATGACGGAAGAGAGGGCTTAAAACATCTAAATTGGCGAAAGTACATGTACATGCAACTGACCATCCACTCACCCCAATCTTTCTCAGCGCAAGGTTTCCAAGCCCAGACAGGCTTTTGCGCAGATGGATGCAAAACATCCACATTTCTTGCAGCATTTCTTCGCAAACTCACGACTACACCGTCTCAGCACGTGGACGGCAAACCTCAAGTCGAAATTTCTCGGTTGTATTTTCATGAAAAACCGTACTGAGCGCATTGGACTCGCATTTATAACACACCTATGCGAAATAAAACGCAAATGAAGCAGGGGAGTCCACCCTGTGATAGTATCCAGTAAAGTGTGAACCCCGCCCCATGGTATAAACCTTTTGGTGACATCACATACAGTTTGTAGCCTATCACCAGAGTAGTCAAGTGGGTGAGACCCAATGCTTCGCACAAGATAAGTAACGTATCAAGATTGGAGTCAAACTTGCCTTCGGTTCGTAAGGCGTAAACAGCCAATTTGAGGCCCCTTTTTGAAAAGGAAGGAAGAACAGTTCCCAGTTCGGATGCTTATTGAAGGGCCCAACTTTATCATGCCCACCAAGTAGATCCGAGTTTCAATATGTAACTTGGTTAGATTTTGCCCTGCTCTATCAAGTGATCAGCAAGGCCGTCAAAGTCGTGTGGGTCCTGGTCAGGTCCCCAGTAGAGTTGAAGTTCGATAAGTTTGGACAACAAAGGAAGTTGAAGCTGACTAATAAAAGCTAGCTTTTTTTCTTTCAGCAAAGAAATCCATGATAACTTTGGATGCCGTGCGGCCTGTTGACGACTCCAATCGAAGTTTCGTTTCCACAAACATGGGGGATGAGAGCAAGGTTACCGAACCAACAAAAGTTGAAGAAATTTTGGCGTCAGGCCGCATTTGATATGAAAACCACGAATCAACAAGACACCTCAACAAGGTGACTCTTCCTTCACCTCCGCAAAAAGGAATGGGAAAATGGTTTTTCCTTCAGCTTTAACAGGTGTAAAAGGTTCTTTGCTGGTTCTTGACACATTTGTGAGTTTTCAGGGCTTCTATGGAGCTTGGGGTTTTAAAAATATTGAATCAGAGGCACTAAGTTCTTGTTAAACTGTCCTGGGCACTCCGAAGGGTTGTGTTTTTCACCCCTCAAGGCTGGCACCTTCACCCTGGAGATGCTGTTACCCGTAGTCAGAGGCAATAAACGGCTTTATTTTTTTGACTATCAAAACTGGCCTGCTCAAAGTAGTACCCAGTGTTTTGATCTACTATTGGTGTGGCCGAGATATTTGACATCCTACCTATCCAGCGTGACGGCTGTTAGTCTTATTAGGGGTTTCGTCGGGAAATTCGGCAGAATAGTCATTCTGAAATTCTCCCCTCTTCACCTCTGCATGCCATACATCATGTGCGTCATGTGCATCATTTAGCCGTTCCAGTTATCGACAAACACCTTCCACCGACTTAACCCCACAATTATTCCGTTGTGCGGCACTACTTTTACCCGATCCACACCGAAAACCGATCTACACCGAAAACCGATCTGCCCTTCACCCGCATGAAGGAACCTTAACCCATACGCAACACCAATAATTGACATCACACAGTCGTCTATTTCTATTGAGCTGCTTAAATCTACCCCCGCTAACCGCGTCTGGTGGCCTTCACCACCACCGGAATCATGCCTCCCGTCGAAAGCGTGAATCTTCTGTGGCCAAACACAACTATAAACAGCCGGATGGTGCCTGCGTGCGTCGTGGTGGAAATAATCGAGTTTTCCGCCGCCTTGGTCTTATCCACCTTGCCCGCCGCATTGTCCCAGTCCTCATCAAACAATTGCTGACACACCGAGTTGACTCTCAACGCAAGTTCTTCTGCAGCCTCCCTTCTGGGATTATGGAGGGGGTCTTCCTCGGCAAACCCAGCCTCGGTCTCGAAGCCGTACCGGGAAAAGCGCTCTTCAATAACCGTTTTCGTCGACCGCTTGTCGCACAAGTTCTGCCCGATGGTCTCACGCATCTTTTCGATGATCAACGGGTGTTTATCACTTGGTCTGAGGCCCTCCCACGTGTACACCGAGGTCCAGCACGATCTTTGCAACGGAGACGCGTAGAATTTGCTGGGGATGGGGGCGCCGTGCTCACGGACCTCACTGGTCCAAGCCTGGTTGTTTTCCTTGGCCTGTGCAATCCCCAAGTCTGTAAGCATGGGGTCTGGTCCAAACACAACCTCACCATCCGTGCCTAAATTATACCACTTCTCGTTCCAAGCATCGATGCCGTACTTGTCCACCACGTAATTGTGGAATCCTTGGCCGTGACGTGCACAGATGATCAACTTATAGCAAACGTTGTCGGGGGCAGTAGCATTGAGTTCTTTGAGTTCCGACTGGATTTGCGCCCATGGTTTTTTGCGGCCCATGTTGGTTTCCGTATACCGAAAATGCAAGTCGTCGGTTTCGGGGTCGGCCTGCTGGAAAAACCCCGGAACAACCTCAAATCGCCACGGGAACTCTTGGGGCGATTTGGCCACTGCACCCTGGAGTTTCTCCTCGTATAAGCTCTCGAGTTCCGGGAACGCATGTGCATCTTCATAATCACATTCGGAGGGCACTAACAACGACATGGTGTTTTTTTTTATTCTAGTTTGATTTAAATGGCCTTTTGAGAGTGCCTGGCTTTTGACAAAAGAATGACAATGTTCCAACGAATTCCGTTTCTTCTTTCGGTGTCCGGTGCAGATGTAGCGATTTATATATTATCCGAGACCGACATGTATGCAGCGGGGTAGGATTTCTTTTTCACGTTGTTGAATCCCCGCGCGTGCCCGGAAAAACTCCCCGGATCTCGTATTTGCTGTAGATGGGCCCCCACGGCCATTGGGGGACGCAGACGTGGGGGCTTGTCGACCTTAAATGGCGGTAAAAAATGACAAACTTTTCATTTTGAGCATTTGTTTCTGCCTTAAAGATGTCTTAGTGGTATTGTAATGTTTGGTCAGATCCACAAGGGCTGAATTTGTTGAATACCGCAATGAATCTCACCATGGTGGCTGTTTAATGACTTTTTTCCGGGGATATCGATGTACTTGACTATATTAAAGATCCAGCAGATTTCTGAAGGAGTTTTTTAAAAAAAAATTGTAAACTAACCAAGATTTCGGATTATTTTTGAACGTCTAAGTGGGGTGCGCCGGACCCCACCCTACCCCGGAACTGCCGACTCCCGAGGGTTTAATCGAGGGTTGCATTTGTGGGGTCGGCTGGGTGTCGAGCGATGTATTTTGCAACGTTGTATCACGTGATCAATGTACTCTTATCTCGACTGGCGTTTATCAATTTATGGTTTCCATTATTTGATTATTACTGTAAGATGATTGGCCAGTAATAGAGGCAGCCCAACCCACAACCACGTTGGTTTTAGAAACTTTAAAGACCCCCTTTTTTTAATCATCATACTTTACGACCGCTCAAGTTTAATAGAGCCCTACTACACCAGTTACATTTTCAGAGGTTTTGATATTGTAAAGCTAAAATACACGCTGTTCCGAGATACAGCCCTTGAGGTTTGTGAGCTCAATATGATTAAGTTTTCCTCGACGAGGCAGACTTGAAGTCAGGCTTGAACTCGGGTTTCTTCGTACCACTGGCACCTTGTCCTTTCTTTCTAATTTGGAATTTCGTCACCAATGGAATATGGTCCGAGGGGAAATGTGCGTTTGGTATACCGATTTGTTGAGCAAAGTACTCTTCGTCAGCCTTGCCCAACAATCCTTTCACTTGCAAAGAGTTGGTGGAATACCAGACATAGTCGATTTCGTTTGTGAATGTTGGCGTAAAGTTGGAGAATGGGAAGTCCGAGCCAAGATGGTCATAAGCTGACTTCAACTTGAACGAATGGTGGAACCCATCTTCAGTAAATCTTCCATAGTCTCTTCCCTCCATGTCTTCATGATTGGAAACACCACCGCTAGAAATGAGCTGGTATACAGCACTCTTCTTCGTGGAATTAAAGTCACCACAAATAACCATTGATGTGTTCTTCACCTCATCGGAGTTGTTGGTGCCCTTGAACTTCCTTATGATTCCTTGCATCTCCTCCAACAAGATTCCCACTTGCAATGTTTTCACATCGTTAAACGCGGGGTCCCAATGCAAATGTGTGTTCACAACAACAATCTTCTCGCCGCTCTCCACGTGTTGTAGGTATGCAATTAAAGCAATATGATCTTTGTTCATAAACCTGTTGAACAAGTCTTTGGTCTTCTTGTAACGGTCCGACGCCATGCACACTGTGTTATATTCAAGGTTCTGTTTTTGAATCAACTGGAACTTCGAAGCACGGTAAAACGTGGCGCATCCATCAACCTTCTTGGCTTCAAGTTCACTCATTGTCTTCGATCTAGTTTTGCTGAAAAAGAACCCTTTGTAGCCGATTGCGGACATGATAGGAACCCAGAATTCATAGAATGTTCTGGTCTCCACTTCTTGCAAGCAAACGATATCGGAATTGTAGCGAATGATCTCCTCCTTCAATGCATTTCTTCTGAATCCCCAATCAAGGGCCCACGATGGTGTATACTTGTACATTTTCGTTGTGGCATAATGCTGACATAATGTATTGTACGACATCAATGTGAATGAGTCTGCGGAGTCAGCATCAAGATGGTCATCGGTGTATGCATTAGGATTCTGCACAGGATCAATAACATCACCATCGTCCTGCAACAAAAGCCAGGATCTAGGCTTGGGTTCAGGGTATGTCGGATCCATGTCTCTGTAGTGAGTTATCAACGCCTTCGTGCCCTGTTCGGCAATCAAATTTGCGATATTCAAGTCAATTGGGTTGCCTTCAATTCCCAAAAATAACAACTCTATCAAGTTGCGAAACTGGTGGGGTAAAGTCTTGATGTTGTTATCGAACAAGTAAAGATATCTCAAGTTGTAGCACAAGCCTAGCTCGGGAGGGATCTCGCTGATTCTGTTTTGAGACAAATCAAGCACTCTTAATCCATGCAACTTTTTCACCACCAGTGGTACGGTTGTGAGTTTATTGTTGTTCAAATACAAAGACTCCAAAAACTCATATTGGAACAATTTGGGGGCAATGTTGAGCAAGCCTTGGCCGGAAAAGTCTATGTGGCACCAAAGCTGTTTGCCTTGAGTACGTGCACTCATTCTCTGTTCCTCGTCCTCCTCCAAATCGACTTTCTTATTGCGCATCAACGCTGCGGGAGTCGCGTAGGTTTGTGCCGCTTTCTGTTGCTTCTCCTGCTCCTCCAATGCAGCCACGATCGTCTTTGTGGCGTCGATCAAGGTGACAGTCTTCACTTCCGCGTATGGATTCTTCTGCTTCCTGGAGTTCTGAGCAAACTGGCGGGCATAATAGTGAGGCATGTCTTCGGTACGCGATAATTGGCATAACTGGACCTGGTGCTGCCAATACACTGACGAAGGATCATCGACATTGACAGAATTCACCTTATTTGGAGAGGGAAATGCCCCTGCACCCAAATGAAGAGCCTGTGAAGGTTGCTGGGGAATGACACCTTGCTGGTTGATGAATTTGGGTTGGTTCAAGCGTGGAAGCTGCGAGTGAAGCGCGTTTTGTGCCTGATACTGACTTAACGGAGGCTGCTGTTGTGCTGAATGTTGTTGTTGTTGTTGCTGTTGTTGCTGTTGCTGGGGATGGCTCTGGGGCTGGTATTGTTGCAGCGGAAAGAAGTTAAGTCCCGGGCCGGCCCTTTGGAAAAAGTTTGGGTCTGCGTTGAACCCGTCTTGTTGAGGCTGCTGCTGTTGTTGTGGCAACGAGTGCTGGCCCGCTTGTGCTTGCGGCTGATGGGAATGGCCCTGTTGCAACTGTTGAAGCAAAATCTGCTGAGAGGGCACGCCGATCAGCGACTGTTGGAATTTGTGATTTACGTTCATTATGCAACGAGGCACAATGCTCTGGAAACGGGTGAAACTGAAGCCTGCGCAACGAGTTTTTCAATCACGTAAAGATGGTGCGATAAGGGAGTTTTGGCAATGATTAAAGCGGTGGCGGTGTGGGCCGTGTGAGGCGCTCGTTTCTGGTTGGATAATCGTTTCTTTCTATGGAACTTGATCCTTCAAGAAGTTGCTATGTGGCCAGTTGATTTCTGCCCAGTGTATTTTTTTTCCTAGTCGTATTCTTCCTCTGATTCTAGCAGACAAATCCAGCAATGCACGATGGTGACTGGATGATTGGATAGCAAAGGGAAAAAGCTTTAAAAAAAAAAAGTGGGTATGAAATATGCACAGTGGTTTGGGTACTTTCTATGATAATTCTTGAGGCTGAATCTTTGTTCTTCGAAGAATCGCTTCACTGGAGGAAACAGTGCGTAGAATTTGTGGGCCGCGCACGACCCTTGCCTCTCGCCTCTCGCTCGCTGTTGTGGTGGTGTGATCGCCAGATAATTGCGCGAGGGGGGGGGCGGGCAAAATTAGTGTGGCAGGGAGAAAAAACGCGGCCAAAAAATTTCGCCGAATAGGGGAAATCATAAAGAAAAAAAACATTGGTTGCAAAACGAGAGGGGCGGACGGGGCCTCTTTATATACCCCACTGCTTATGTTGGTTTTGCAGCCAAGGCTTGTGGGAATATGTTGTATTTGTACCAGGTTTATTTTTCTGGTCACGGATTTTTCTTTGAAGTTTGTGAACTTGTGAAATTGTGAAATTGTGTAAAATTGAAGTCTAAACGTATGATATTTAAAAACTTTTGCATCTTTCGGGATCAGGTCAAGGTCAATTTAGCAACACAAAAAAACAACAAGTATACAAAAGGGTGATGATTTACCAGGAAAAGGGCCATATTTTTGGGTTCCTCACTCTGCCTTCTTCCATATTTCTTCAGCGGCTATATACGTTGGTATATCTCCAGCGCTCCCAGTGGTTCGTGTCTAATATCCGGTATAGATTATCCCTTGAACCGATATGCCATGGTGTCCTCGGCTTGTTTTTTTCTCTTCTGGGAACATCATAATGCGTTTCCGTCACAAGGTACTACTTGTTTCATCTTCATTGGACCCAGGTAGATTTTGCCGCTTCTTGTACCGGGACGCCCAGGCTCCTGTCTGGTGGAGTCAAGGAAACGAATCGTACTGATAATATAGGGGATTCCCTCGTAATCATGGCATTATCCCGGGCATTTGGACCGGATGCGTTCATGACTAGTGATGTGTGCTTGATGCCATTTTCTTCCACGCGTATCAGCGGCACCCACTCTCTTTCGATTTCTGACTCTAGTGAGTCGGTTGTAACGGTTCGGGTAGGACAGGCAACACGACCCCTAATATCAGAATTTTTTTAGCCCCTGAGGTTTCTCGCCCCATAAGAATGATCCCCGCTATACTATTCATTGCTGCCACAGGAGATCCATTTCCAGAGACTGCCGTAGGGCTTTGGTCGCTTTCCTCTGATCATCACACTCGTCTACAGGTTAGAATGTATGATGCGTCTTTCGGTGGGGATTCGTCGGGTAACTCAACAGCCGTTACATTGTATGGCTGGTCTAAAACCATGGCGTATCTACATCTACACGCGTCTTCGATAACATTCATCAAAGGTTCAGTTTCTAGCCCATCCGAATGTCATAACCGAGCAGTGGTGGTTTTTTATCTGGGTTCGGTAGCTCGACGTTTTCTTGTATCACTATCGACTTGCTCTATGGATATGGACTTTCCTAGGTGTATCGCTTCAAGAGCCGGACCTTTCCGGTTTCTCGATGCACTAAACCAACTTGGTTATCACATCAGAGCTGCCAGCACCTGGGCCCAACACACATGAACTATTGTGACATTCTTCCTTTAAAACTACGGGGTGCACTTTTTCTTTCGGTTCGGTTTGTTTTTTACAAGACAAACCAGTGTTGGTTTCATTATTGCAAACATAGAACGATAGTCTAGATTGGAGAGGGCTAGTGAATCGAGGAACTTTGTTTTATTGGTATAATTGGTTGAGGTCTTCGAATGGTTGGTATTAAGAAAGCTGTCAAGAGTTATTAACACCCCAAGAATTCTTGGGGCCCTTTGGGGCTTGTTCAGAGGGCCCTCGCAGGGTCCAAATGACGTCTCACGTTTGACCCGAGGTCAGGGTGTGATGATGCATTGAAAGACGCCACACGAAAAGGGGTGGACGGTAGTTTGCTCTAGCATAAACAGTGAAGATCATTGTGATATCGAGGAACCAGGAGACTACACCAAACGCGACCATTCAAAACCCAACTTCCAAGACTAAATTGACGATACAATAATTCTACTGCATTGGTTGGTCTGCTTATGAGGGAAGTCAGAAGTTTTAAACGAGCGGAATGGAGGGTTCATCATAAATTGAAGTTTTGAATTTTCCACTTCAAAGTGGCATTAAAAAACAACGATAAGACTGTCTGCAATGGCCCTGGACCCGAAAGGTACGTCAGTAAGTACACATCATCATGCACCACAAAACAACCGCATTCAAGAAAAAGAAGAACCATTTTAATGCGTATTATGGAAATCGTGCGTTGGTATAGACATTGGGGCCCACCCATGAAAGAAACATCCGTGTGATACATTTCGAAGACAGGAGCTAAAAAGGCTTTTGTTCAATCCTCATTCCACATTTCCGTCCTCTTTTGATTATCAAACATCAAGTTTGATCATGGATGCTATGTCGCCCATAAAAACCCCCGTCCACCCAACCCAATCACCTCACATACTAGCTTCTTGCGCAACTCTCACCTCTATCAAACCAGATAAGTCACCCCGCTGATTGGAAAGTTTCTTTATTCGTGCTTCCGTAAGCTTGGCATTAGTCAATTTCCGATTTACGCCTTTACAGAGCCCCTTGGCCAAGAAGCAGACGTCACAGTTGTTGGCTTTTGGAGCACATACCGTCTGGCCAAAACCAACAAGCAAAGGGTTGATGTCTGCCCAGTACTTCTTCGGGAGCCAATCCTCTAAAGCATTCCGGGTTGTTTCCGGCTTGTCTGATTTCGGAACCCACCCCCACATTTGAGCCAATCTATGGAGGTGCACGTCCACCCCAATGCCCGAGTTGATATTCCACCCATTCTGAAGAATAAGGTGCCCCATTTTAGGCCCAACTCCTGGAAGCGTGACGATTTCTTCGATGGTCTTTGGAATGTCCCCACCAAACTTTTCCTTGAGGAGTTCACACGATTTCTTGATGTACACCGCTTTCCTGCGATGGAAGCCCACCTTGGCTATACACGAGTCGATTTCGGCTTCTGTAGACGCTAGGATGGCATCCAAACATGTCCCAGCGTATCCTCGTTTGGTATAATGTTCTTGGAGGGTCTTCATAGCTGCGAAGTTGACCTCGTCCTTTGTTTGAGAGGAGAGCATAAGGGAAATGAGGAGCTGGAACCGGTAGGTTTTAGGATCATTAGACGACATGCCTGGAGTGATGGTATCGGGCAAACGCTCACACCCAAAACTGTCAACCGGCGTCCTGATAAGTCCCCGCATCCTCACGATCTCATTATACACGAGATGCCAGTTCTTGGGCTGTTTCGCGTCGACGTCTTTTGGAGATACCGCCTCAAATATGTTCGAGCCTATCTGTGAATAGAAGGTGCCTCCATTTCTAGGGGTAAGCTTAGGGGACTCCGACTTGGGCGTCGGTGGTTGCACCTCCAGGGTTATTTCTTGTTTAAAGACGCCTACAGACGGACCAAAATCAACGTCATGTGGATTTTCTATGGGGACGCCATCGCCCAAACGTTCTTCATATTCGACGTTAATTTTCGCTACTGCAGCCTCTTGTTTGACAGCTATGTTTCCACGCGGAGCTTTTTCGGGGTCAAAACTGGCTTGTGACGTAGATCGCGAGAGCAGCGTTATGCGGGCACTTCGCCTCGCCTTAAATGAAGCGTTTAGACTTAGTTCTGCTGATCTTTTGGCAGGCATCGGGGGAGTTGGATCTGGTTCCGATCACTCTCCAGCTGCAGCCCTTGCATCACTCGCGGCACTCTCGCCACCCCGCGGCCGCACATGCATTCAGAGTTGATTTCACAAATAACACCCCGCACGTTTAACGCGCGACATACATGGGGGGGTAATCCGCCTAAAACTTATTTCTTTCAGGATGGAACTGGGTCCCTAAAACCGAAGATGAAACGTGGGGGTTTGCAAACCATATTTCAGTGGATGGTGCTTGGTTGTACCCCATGAATCTTTACGGGAATCTATGCGGGTGCGGAGCCTTGGGCCAGCGATGCCCTGATTGCATATAGCTCCAGCCACCTACATCGGGTCGGAGTTTTTCATCTCTACCGCACACCGACATCATTAGTCGTTAACAAACCATAGAGACGTTTTTATCTCGTTTGATCAGCTGGAAGTTTGTGGACACACCGAACGGGGTCAAAAATTTCAGTTGCCCGAGAAAAAAGAGGAAAAAAAAAAAAAAAAAAAAGATTCATTCTTTTAAAATAACATAGAGAATATTATTTGGCAATCTCTGACTCATCATATCTGGCCTACAACCACATCAATTCTCCATGATTGAGGCACAAACTGCGGATTATGCTATCAAGTTAGAGTCGGCAGACATCCTAGAAGATACACAAGCAGAGCCCCAGGCTCCCAAAGCCGGAAAATCTAAAAACAAGGGCTCCAGGCCATCCACACGCAAGACTATCAAAGCCCCAGGCCTGTCCGGGACCAGAACCGCCCAAGCATGCGACCGATGTAGGGCCAAGAAATCTCGGTGTGACGGCAAACAACCCGCATGCTCGTCATGTGCTGCCGCAGGCATGGAGTGCATTGTATCTGACCGTTTGACTCGGAAATCGTACCCGAAAGGGTATACCGAGCTCCTCGAGGAACAGTCGCGACGGTTACTTGCAGAAAACGCCAGGTTGAAGGGAGCCCTCGATATACGTGATGCACAATTGGCGCTGTATGCCGAAAGTGGGAACAAGGAAGGACTACAGGCGGGCCAAGCGGACTTTCGAGGCTCGGGCGACGTGTCAGCCCAAAAAATGGACGCGTCGCCAGACCTTCTGAACCCGCACCTGGTCCTCCACACCCATACGCACGAGGAAGGGTGCCCGTGCTGCCAGAACTCGCCCGCGGTGCATGAACGGCCCGTTTCTGTAGCCGGGCCTGTATTCAATGGCGGTATCGATGACCTGTCCATCCAGGGATCTGTTTATAGCGACTTCGATGACGATTTTGACGATGATTACGACATGGCCAGCACCATAAGCGGCGAGAGCTACCAGCTGCAGCCAGAAGAGTTGCAAGGGAACAGCCATCACCCCCAAACCCTTCAAAACGGGCAGAATGACTTATACAACAAGCAAATCCGACCCGCGCCCGGCGCGTTTGCTGCTGCCACTGCCATTGAGCAAATGCAGAATAAACGCAATCATCAGGGCCAGAAGTTGAACGAGCAGAGCAAGGAGCAGATGCTAACAAGCTTGGTGGCGGCTTCTATCCCCCGAAGTACCGAGGAAACCCTCTTCATTCCCACGTTATTGGCGCGTGTGTGTGAGGCATATGGCTATTCGTCAACACCCGCCAAACTTACCGCCAGCGCGATTGCGTCGTTGAAAGAAAAGCTCACAACACCCCTGATTCTTGCGGGCAAGAAGATGGGCCACCTGGAGCTATTGGCGCTTATATTCAACAATGACGTGGCGCAATTGGACCACAATGACGCGTTGCGGTTTCTCCAGCAACTTCGGCTTCCCCTGAAGACGGAGCTTGACCACCTATTGAAAGTATACTTCCAGAATTGGGGAAACGTTATGCCCATCATCAATCGAAATGCGTTTCTTAAGAACTATGTTAGGTTTTCCGACATTCTTGACAACGGCTACTCTACGCGCGTGCCGGAGTACTGCTATGAGCTGACGGAGAAGCTCGGGGCATTGGTGGTGTTGGTAGTTTCGCTAGCGTTACTCCTGAAGAAGTTTACATACACGGAAAGCGACACTGCCACCGCAGATATCAAGTGGGCAGACTATTCGGCGCTCCTTGTACATTTCGATGCACTTATTCATGAGTTTATCAAGCCCAACTGTGTGCTCACCAAAGTGTGCCTGCTCCAATCGCTCCAAATCTTGGCGTTGGCGCTTCAGTATTGCTTGGCTAGCGGAGATTTCATTACATGCTACGAGCTCCGTGGCCGGGTCATCACCATGGCGCAGCAGTTGAGATTGCACCGGTGTCCCGCGGCGGTGCTTGGGCTCAGCAAGGAGATGAATGATCGCAACTTGAAGGCGTTCATGCAAGGAGAACGGCGGATTGTTTTCTGGTGTATCTATGTGCTTGATGTGTACTCTTCGTTGAATCTTGGAGTTCCGCGTCTCCTCAAGGATTACGAGATTGAGTGTGCCACGCCCTTCAGCGGGAAGACCGATGATGACAATGACGAGAGGGATAACGAAAACATCTTGATTGTGAACAACACCAAGTTGACGATTTTCGGTAAGGTGACGCGTATCTCCTTGTGCTTGATGCAATTCTGTAAGGTGTTGGGCAACATTATGGATACGATATTCTCTCGTTCCGGCAACTACAATGTGCACGAAAAAGCGCTCGAGAAGGACCAGATGTTGGATTGTTGGCGTCGAGACCTCCCGGCAGACCTCAAGTTTGATACCGATGTGGATGGGTTTCTGCTCGCGGACCAGACCCCGCAAAGTGACCAGGACTTGGCCCGTGGCAGCCCTACTGGCAGCGGAACCGGAAGCGAAGGGTGTGTCCGACAAAAGTACCTCTTGGTTTACCTCTACTACCATGCCAAGATCTTGATCTACTTACCCATCATCTCTAAATACGGATACCACCATAATGTTGGGATGTCGATGAAAGAAAAGCTTTCGGTGGGCGAGACCGATATCTCGACAAACGTGTCTAGTATGACGCTGATCCAGCAGTCAGCTACGCAGATCTTGCACTTGTTGAAAAGCCTTTCTACCACGAATGCATATTTATTGCCCGTGCCTTTGAATATCCCCAGAGAACACGCCCGGTTTGCCATATTGGTGGCCAAAGGTTCGTTGGACTATATAAAGGGCGGACCTTTGCACCTGCAACTGAAGCAGTTGCTTCTCGACACCATTCCAATCTTGAAGAACGAAACCCGGTTGGAAATGCCAAACTCGTTGACGAAACGGTGCGCCAGTTTGCTTGAATACGCCATCTTGAGTATTTTGGGGCTAAATCTCGGCAGAGCCGCTGGCGGAAACAGTCTTCGCAGAAGAATCATCAACAACGAGTCCATGTCGAAAGTCGGTGGGCCTCGGAACCCTATGCCGGTAGCAAACACAGATCCTGCCGAACAAGCGTTTGGAAACATGGAGGCTATGGAGTCATCGCTCAGAAACACCCAAGATTTTAACGTTCCCATGATGATCGACCCCCAACCCGAATCCCTTCGGGTGCGCCAGCCTAATCCCTCTCATGGCATGACCCAACAGTACCCGTCCGCAGGAACCCCGAATATGGGCATGCAGGGGTCGAACTTTGGCTGTCAACAACCAGTCAATTTCAGAGGCGGCGTTCCACAACCAAGCAACAGAAATCTCGCGCAGAATGGCTTTTTATTCCTGCCCAACTCTTTATCGCCAATCAAGCAAGAAAACCACCAACAACCGCCGTTTGATGTGGTTGACGAAACGGACTTCCATGTTCCGATGGAGGAAACCGCCGATCTTTTCAGGTTCGATGAACTCATCAAGAACTTCGGCAACAAACCATGAACAGCGATTTTGTCACCGATGGCTCGCTCGGGCTTGTGCCATTCTTGAACGAACCGAATGAGTTTTTTGTGGGCCGACAGAATGGCGGAGGATATAAGGGCGATTTCTAGGTATGGCTTTGAAACCAAAATAAAAGGAAGAACAGAGTTGATAAAGTCTATTTCGTCTATAAAGTGGCACTCCCTAAACAGACCGGAAGCGCGTGGGTTCGAATGGTAAAAGCATGGAAATCAACCCCAAAGCCCCAATGACTGCACCACATACCCAAATAGGAACCGAGGACCCGGACTGCTGGCCATAGTAGTAAATAATGGGGGTGAAGATACCTCCCACCCTGGAGAAAAACACCCATGGCACCTCCAGTGGCACGCGCAATGGCAGGGAACACTTCCGGGGTGTATGCGTACAAGCAGGCAAAGTAGATGTTGATGAGGAAGTATGTCATGGACGCAAACGCCGCGTCTTGCGTCTGGGTCCGAACCGATGTGTATCCAAACAAAATCGCCATGGTGGCAATAGCTCCTATGGCCATTGTTCCCCTTCTTCCCAACCATCTGATTCTCACCATGTATGCCGCAACAAACGGACCAAAGATGCCCACAAACTGACTAATGGACGAGTTCCGGTAGGTGATGAAGGTGGACGCAGACGTGTCGCCCCCATGCAAGTCGATGTAGATATAAACAAAGTTGAAAAACGTGCCGTAGGCAATTCCAATCAAGATCCACGACAAGAAAATGAGCGTGGACGAGTAGGCAATCTTCTTGGTCAGAAACAAAACCTTAATGTGTGAAACCACCGCGCTCAGCACGGTTTTGATGGTGTATCCTTCAGTCTTGAAGTTGTGGGCATCAGCAACCTCGCCACAGTCCAAGAGGTCTTCCAACGTCAACGAGCAAGGACGGTTGTACTTTTTGGCAATGCCTTGCAACGTCTCCACCGCCTCGGCGTCTCTGCCGTTGGAAACCAAGTACTTGGGGCTCTCGTCCATGTCAAAAAACAAAAGACGAGCCAAACCAAGCGCCAAAACAATTCCAGAGTTCACATACCAGCAGTATCTCCAGCCGTGGTTGATGGAAGAAGGACACTCGCCGTCGGCAGGGCACGAAAACGAAGGAACAAACGCCCACGCGATCAACACCGCCACCGTCTGGCCCACACCCCACCACGCAGCCATGAGAGTGGTGAGCCAAGTGAATTTCGAAGGCGAAAACTCCAAAAATACCGTCACGTCGGTGGCGATGTTACCGCCGGCACCAAACGCACTGAGGGCCATAAAGATACAATACGTGGGGTAGGAGCTCATGCCTCCAGTGATGAGACCAAAAACAGCAGCAAGCAACAACGAGAGATTGAAGGAAGTTTTCCGGCCAATAATGTCGGCACCAAAGCCCCAAAAAACAGCACCGACAAGCAACCCAATATAAAATACCTCGGTGGCGATGGGAAAGTCGATACCGAACTGATGGTCCACCACGGTTTTGACCGAACTCTGGATCGTTTCAAGCTGCGAGTCCACAGAGTAGCCAAACCCGGCCAAAAGGAAAAGCTTGGCGTGGTACCACGTAAACCCGATCTCGTCAAGGGCATTGTTCACCAAAAACATCTTCCTATTGAGCGCCTCATCGGAGTCCACCACCAAATCGGGTATTAACTGGGATGGGTGCTTGGAATTTTCATCAGACGCAGATTCCGAGCCAGCGTCGGCAACTGAGATATGGTTTTGCAATTTTTCTTCCATGTTAGGCTTGCGAAGGAGGCTGAAGAGGAATCAGAATCGCCGAATTGTAAGAAACAAAAAAAAAAAAAAACTTGTTTAGTGAAGTATAAAGCCAGCTTATCTCCACTTAAACTTGGGATATGAAATCGCCTCAGGCTTGGGAACACGATAAAATAAAGACTTCAAAAAAACATTCCCAGAAAACCTCATGCGGAAGGGCCTTTATATATCACATTTGCCTTTCGACATGTGTCCCATCTCACATCACCTCGAGTCAGATTCGTTATTTTCTACACGTCTAGGCTTAATATCGGTGCGCCGGATCAATTCGAAGCAGAGTGCATGTGGGTGCAAAAACACGGAAAATCATGCACGAATGCGGCAAGAATGCGGCTTAGGGGCGGGAGTGGAATGCTAATAAACGCCCTAGTTGCGGTATCCCATTAGCACGTGCTCATGAAAAGACTTACCCGCAACTGAGAAAAGTTTCCGCAATTGGTAAACCAATGCGGGGTATTGCCCAGGCGGATTTGTCCAAGATTTCGTTTAGCTGATCCAGCCGTTTATTATACCAAGGATTGTTGTGATTTCTCATCTTATGTATCTGGGGATGGCGATGGGAACGCAAGTGTTGTAGAGCGAAGAAAATTGAAGAAAATTGAAGAAAACGGAAGAAAACGGAAGAAAAGTCATTTTTGAAAGTTTACGCCGGTAAAAGCCTCCTAAAAGGTATACTAACAGAAGAAAGAAGACGCATGATGTAAGTTCAGGCTTGCTACTTTATCTCTGCAAAAAACGAGAGCGGTCTCTATGGATCCCAGGAGAGTGGGTCGGCTCAAACACGAAAGAGGGATAATGTGTGCCGGTCCAATGTGTCCCCATTTCAACGAAAACACGATAAGCCACGGCGCTAAAGTATGAAGGAACACTCTACACTTTTTTTTGCTGCGTCATCTTCGCTTATCTTTGTTGTATGTTTGCTCAATTCTCCATTTCTCTATCTTTGATTTCGCTTATCTGTCCCTTATCTCAACATTACGGGATACGCGCACTTATCTTGGGGTGCTTTCGCCGTTTGCACTGTTTTTTTGTGCCGTCCTCATTAGATATTTCCTTTTAGGGTATCCTTTTGTGGTATCCTTTTGTGATAAGCAACTTTACTCGAAAAATCTGGTAAATACAGCCCCTTTGAGCTGTAAGTTGTTTAAGTGAGTTGGGCCCTTTCAGGGTGTTGATATTCAGAATAGGAAAAGACAATCATGTGAGCATTCCTTCGGGATTCTCGCCTATCTCGCAGGACAAGAACCAAGGATTGTGGGGGAGGTTATATGGTTTTCCGTGGTTTTCCGTGTTTATCCGAATGATGCCAGGTACTTCTTAGTTGACCATAGAAATTATTTCTTGAGGTTACAAACAAGAAACAGACACCACAGAAAAAATAGCTTCACAAGGATGAAGGGTCCGTTCCAGCCCTGCAATATTGCGCGACCAGTTCCGGAATTTAAGCTTTGCAAGGGCTCAAGGCCCTTCTTACCGTGTACAGGATTTTCAAACAATATTGTCCACCTTGAGAATCCAGCATGTACTTAACCGTGGGACAATATTATTTGAAAGTCCGGTATGCACTTCTTCTACTTAGCAATTCCCAGCCGAAGCACGTGGGGCCCACTAGTTATTCTTAACAACTACTTTTACTGCACAGAAATTAAGAGCCTTGTTATGACCCAGAAATGACAAATGATGCTTAATGCCGAGCCAAAACTTGAAAAGAGAAAACCAGAATACAAATAGAAAACCCCCTATTTTTTCCCTATCTGGCTCTCACTTGTATGGATACCCACTGAAGATGGCACCAACAATCAGGCGACGCGCTGCGTTCCAATATTTTGCCGATAAGAATTTCAGGAGTACTTCGTTTAAAGATAACCTCGCATCGGGATCCGCTCGCATCATCTACCCCAATACGCTTAACGGGGACAAATGGTTTCAACAAGAGGTCGGAAGATCTTGAAGGTCGGCAAAATTTAGGCCCTGAAAATTTGTAAGCACTTTGGAATGAACCGTTCCTAGAACATTGATAAGCAGTCTGAATTTGCTTATCTTATGGAAGTTAACCACTTGGGTCTGCCATGTGCCAGTGGAGCGCCCATGGGGTGCGAAATACGACATAACAACGCCGTATTACGAGAATGCGAAATCGAAGCCATGTTACATTACGCAAAACACTACGTTCACGCGACGCTCTCGCTATGGAGTAAAGTTTTGCGTAATCGCTCCATTTGCGTAACATTTTTTGAAAAAAAAAAAAAAGTATTGCCACCACGTGTTTAATGCAAGAGCCACTTCACCTGCCATTCCCCAGGGGAATAGCGAATGCTTCCGTCTGTAGCGTCATACAAAGATGGCTCCCCCAGAACACGACCACGTAATCAATTTAAAGAAAACAGTTGTTGCAAGATATAAACAAATTTTTCAGTTTTGCCTCAACCTGAATACTCTCTTGTATTTGTTTGGTTAAGAATCATAAAGGAGGAAGAGGTGGTTTTCAGCAATGAGGCATTAATTTTAACATCGTGAAAGCGTAACAGATATGCCTCGGAAATTAAAATATTTGCATATGAGAAAGATTTTGATTCCAAAATGTTTTGATGCAATCCTCATTAACGTCTCAGATGATCCATACACATTTAGTAGCTCACAAAAAGAAAAACTTTTTTTGGGCCTGTGGATATCCTGATTACGACCACATTTTATCGACAAAAAAGAAATCGATCTTGAAGTCTTTTAGCGATCTTGAAGTCTTGAATTGCCCGGTAAACGGATATCGCTGAGCGTGCCTTGACGATGATATCGGGTGTCTGGGTTCAAGAAAGTGGAGCATGAGCCAGAATAGAAGTGGTCCTTGTAGCTATTAGTCTTGTCTGATGGACCTGATACTGGCATTAGAAAAAGATATATAGACCCTTCTCGGCTTTTGAAGAACGTGTGTCTTTCCCCCTTTGAACTGTTAGCTTGTTTTAGAACCGCTATTTTCAAGAAATATTTACAAAAACTGTTCGCTATTCGGCACTTTCAAAATGCTAAGCTGCTCACTGAACATCTCTTCCAACATACAAAAGTTGGAATCCAGCTGTAATCACCCAGGAAGTCATCCTAGTCATATTAGTCTGTAAATGTTTTGCTTTGGGTATAAATAAGTTTTATTAACCTATCTTATTGTATTTGCTTCTATAAGCTTAAAATCTTACATCTACTTCAATCAATCTTTTATCTAACTGAGAAACAACTTGAGAACAAAGTGCAAGTTTTCAAGGCCACCTATTCCCCATTTAGGCAGCTAAGATACTCTGAAGCACGGAGTAATTTCAGGAGATCCGTATTGATATGGATATGTTTTTGATTGGCGATAGTAGGCACATATATATTTGAGATACTTTAAACGGTGGAATTTCTGTTTTTAATCTCCTGCTTGAGCAGAGAGTCCCATAAGTTTCTGAGCAACACCATTTTGATCTTACGTTTTGAAAGCAAAGCCGTAACATACTTTTGGAAATAGCAAACTAGAAATATGCTCATTAAGAAAACGAAATCTTGCAACCCTGAATGCAATAAAGAAGGACCACTGCACATTGCCACTATTCAATCTCTGCTCCATTCACCAAGCGGTATTAGAAGAGAAACAAAATAGACGACGTCTAACTTAATCTCAAATCTTTCCGAATTGTTTGGCTAAACGTGAAAAACAATTATCTCCGAAGGCTTTGAGAGGTTATCCAGAAATGTGCTTCTCTCTGAAAGGTATATTATTCTTCTTTCATAAAATCCTTTTTTATTCCCCAATAAAATTCTTAATTTCAAGGCTGCTTTTTTCAACAGCTCTCCGGCCATTATGGCCATTATGCACCTTCTGTACTGTTGCAACGCTTTACTGATATTGCCAGATATATTTGACATTTTCGGAAATGTATCGATAATAAGTCATACAACGTGTCTATTCATGTGAACCAATAGTTCAATGCAAAGTTTGACATTCCAGATATGAGCGTATGCAATTATTGGTGTATACTACGGAATCTGACTTTCCAACAAAACAAATGTCTACAGGCAATTTCATGTCAGTCCTCTACCCCAGATCTAGCACATGGACTTGGATAATTCGCGACACCGTACACAGAAGATTTTCTCAAACGTACTTGGGGCACCATTCAAAACGACTCACTAATGTGAAAAAAACAAGAAAAATAATAGGATTGGTTATCACATGAAAAGTAGAAACATGCAAAAAATGGTCCCCTTTTATTGAGATCAGTAACTCTGCGTGACACAAACAGACTAGTGCGGGGAAACATCCTTGGCATCAAACATATAAATAGGAGACGTCCCGCGCCTGCAAAAAATTATTTTTTCTAATTTTCATTTCAACCTTCTGTTGTAAATTCGGGATGTTTGAGGTTGCTTTTGTCTATGTGAGCTTGCAAGTTTGAAACTTCAACCCCGTATCTCCTATTCCCCATGTTTCAGAATACAATGCGGGGCCACTAACCAACCCATTCGCCCAAACGAAATTTTTGTTGGTGCGCGGTCCAGTCTGCTGCTAAAAAATTGGGCTGCAAACGGGTCCTGGCCCAAAAACATAGATCCGCCGCGGACGGGTCCGCGCTTCCACCCTCAGTCAGGGCTTAAACAACTTTGGAGACATGTTTCAAATTTGACACGCCAAGCATGAAATGAAATAGGGTACGCAAAAAGGGGCACTCTATTTTCATAATTCCTTGCTCTTGTTTTTTTTTTCTTCGCTAACATTATTTCATTGTATCCTTTTGATGCCGTTTCCTTTCCCAGACGCATTTCTCACGTGTTTTCACGTCGGCCCTCGGTTCATGGGCTGGGCCTCGTTCATCCCCAGATCTTTGGCCACCTGCAGAAAACAGGCCAACACAACGTGGGCTCGACCAAGCCTGCAACGTGGCTCTGCCCCAGATGATGCGCAACATTCCTACCCAAGCAATATATGACCATCAGTGAATGTTCACGTTGTTTGCCCCAAAACCTTTTTTACTATCTTTTCCATTAGCCACAGGTTGTTAAAATATCCCGTGAAAAAATTGTGGCTTATCGAAGCAAGAATCAATCAATTCCTGAAATTTCCGAGTAAGCCAAGGCCAACCAGGTGTGCTTCTAACATTTATTCTCCCAAAACCTTGTATTAGCATATACGACGCAGAACAACAAAACAACCCATATGTTTCTTCTCGTTCCCAAATTCATCCTTCGGCTTGTTCTCGTGTCATTGGCATTATGGATCGTGTTATCCACAGCAATTCCACAGCTACTGCTGAGGTTCCACGAACCACAAATCCGAGATCTCAACTTCACCCACACCATTTACCCATATAACTCGTTAACATCACCAACCCCCCTTCCGATTCGAGACTCGACAATCTACTTTGTCATCGGTCACCCTGATGATGAGGTGATGTTTTTCTCTCCATCTTTGGTGGAGTTGGCGAAACCCAAACACAACAACCGGGTCAGACTCCTCTGCTTTTCAAAAGGTGACGCCGCAGACGTTTCATTTGGTGCTATCAGGTCACAAGAACTACGTCATTCCGCCCGAATCGTAGGACTCGAACCCCAGGATGTGGTCGTCATGGATAACTATAAGGATGGTATGGATGTCAAATGGGGACCCCATGATGTAGCTCGTTCGTTGCACGAACAGATCGGGGAAGCGGGCCAGAGTCCAAAAACCGTCCTCATTACGTTTGACGAGCAGGGTGTTTCAAATCATCCTAACCATATTGCATTATACCATGGATGTAAGGAATACTTCAACACGTACGTGAAGCTGCGCGGGACCCTGAGGCTCTATGTATTGAAGAGTCTTAACTTCTGGGAAAAGTATTCATTCACTTTATTGACTAACGCCGAATTGCTTGTGGACTTGGTATCGAAGTTTTTCCTCAACACATTGAAAATCAACATCCACATCAGCTTTTTCAACTCCTATACTGGGAGAAGCTTGTCCTCGATAAAATTCTATTCAGATTTGAATATGTTGAGTTTATCTTATGCTGCAATGGCGTATGGGCATTATTCACAGATGGTATGGTTCAGATATGGATGGTTGATGTTCAGTAGATATTTGACTTTCAACCACTTGATCCAAATCCACTAAGTCATTTGCTCAACCGAAGCATTTACCACAAGTTTATATACGTACTTAAAACACTGGCATAATAAACAATCCTAACTGAAGCAGTTGTGTATGAACTTTTAATCAAAAAAAAAAAAAAAAAATGGCAAGTACGTTGTGGTTCATTTAGCCGCTTTTATGACGCCTCACCACTCATTCAGTAAAGTTCTTAAAACCAAATTGTTTCTGGCACCAATTAGCACCATGTTCAAAGAACTCTTGCTTTGTGATCTTGATATCGTTCATTATATCCTCTTCGGCCAAATTACATCCTCCATGCCAGACCACTTGATCCAATGGATACTCTTGTTCAGTGACCTTAACCGTCCAGTTGGTCGGTAGTTCCTTCTTCAAGTCGGAAAGAAGCCTGTTCTGAAAGTTCTTCAAATTTGCTGTACCTCCTAAGAAGTTGATGTTGGCCAGAAGCATAGGACGCACAATCTCTGGGCATGACATAATGGACTCAACTACCAAGTCTGTAATATTCTTGAAGCTGGCATTCTGAATAACAGAGCTTTTCGAATGGGCATTATTGTCCAACATAATCTCCGGGTGGAAAAAGGATTCTGGAACAGTAAAGCGCTCATCAAATAATTGAATAAATTGCGCGTCTTGTGGAAGTTCCTGGTCATTCTCTCGAACATAACCTGTGATGGTGTTTTTGAAATCAGGAAGCACAAACTCGCACTTGGCATTTATCTTGTTCCGAAGAGCTTGCTCAAAGTTCGAAGCAACAAACATTGTCTGTTCTTTCACCGTATTGATAAGAATTGGCTCATCAGAAACATCATAGTGACGGAAGGAAATCATTTCTCTTAGAAGACCATTGAGGTGTCGGCCACCAAAGGGAAGCTTGCGGACACCTTTCCAATGAATACGTTGGTACAATACGGGAATGATGTGGGTGGAGCTGTAACCGCAATCAATGACCAAGGCAAAGTCAACAGGTAGTTTTCTGGGGGCCCAAGGCACAAGCAGCAGAGAAGTACATCGGTAGTACTCACTAAATCCGTATTCTTCAAACACTATAAGGTCGGTATTCATTGAAAGTTGCGGTAGTTGGAACGGTGATTCGGTGAGTGTGAGATGCACATCTTGTGGATCGATTTCCTTTTTCGGCAGAATCTGATCAAATGTATAGTCCCAAACAGGTTTTTGTGTTTCCCACGAAGTCAAATTCCCTTGCTCGTGTGGTCGTTTGAAGTTGATGCCCGAGTAAAGATTGGCGTGTGACTTATAGTCATTGCCGATGTATATAACACCGTCTCTGGCCTTTGCTAGCACGTTTTCCACCACAACAGGCTCATCCTGTGACGTGAATCCCGCCTTGATCAGGTATGCACCATTATCTAATACAATGTGTTGTTTTGTCATGAATAGACGTGTGGCCAAGCGATGCGTGTGGAGAAAAACATTGGTGAGTGCGGAGCCGAATGGTCAGAAAAATATCAAAACACTGTTTTCGCGCGAAATGCTTAAAGCACAGTACGAAAAGCTTGTTTTTGCCTTCTGCGTTTTGCCCAACAATATTTGACGACACCCATAGAAAATAGACTTTCCGAAATCATCAATTTTAATATTCACTCTGAATACTCCAAATTATGCAAGTGGGTATCTCGGGCATTGGTAGGAATGTGGTGCTGCAAATATTCGTGCTCTGCATACAAGAATAAACATTGGGCCATGTGCTGGTGGTTGATAGTAGCCGAATGCAAAAACGAACATCAATGATAGAAACACGGATTTTCTGTGATACGTGATAATGTGACACAGTAGATATCACAAAAATATTCCCATCTATGGTTTGCCTGTACCGGTAATTTTGCAGTGAATATTGGTGTTGTTGATTTTGGTGCTGTGGAGTTTGGTGAATAACCCGCTACCCGCTGACAACGTACACATTCCTTCTTGAGGGGGTCAAATTTACCCTCTTGTTTGTTTCTCGTACTCAAAAAGGCTCAATTTTGTGAAAGTCGAGCTAGACGGGACATTTCCTATTTTATGCAGAGCAATTCTTTTCGGGCATTTGCTCTTACGATGCCCAACAAGATATTTTCCAAATTTCGCAACGACTTGTGGTGCCCTAAAGTGTGGATGCCATGTTTATCTTCCACGTGACCTTCCTAAGGTGAGGAAATCGCCGATGGTCGCCGATGTCATCACAAAAGTTCGTACACTCCGGGACATGTTGCAAGCGGCGGGACTGTGCATTTCGGGGATCGCCGAAAGCCCAAAAAATAAAATAAAAATTCAAATAAGAAGCAGTGAAACACTTGGAATCTTGCGCCAAACTATAACAGTGCGACAGTTTCAGATTTTTCTAACGTCTTTTTTCTCTCCGTCTTTTTTTTTTTTCTTATCCCCCGTCATTTTTAAATTCCCCACTTCTTCGAACTCGAACTGAATCTTGACAGGTGTAGGCATAAGTACCCGGACCGGTGCTCATATGCCGTTCGCAAGTCAAGCCGCATCCCAAACTGTGGCTACTCTGTCTATCCCGCCGTGCATAATGGCGCGACTCAGAGTTTGAAATAGTGACTGTCCAACCCCACAAGCTTTTTGGTCGCGGCCTGCCAATGTTTTGGAGTAAAACACCGGGTATTTCTCCAAGTTTACCTCCCAGGAAGGTCAATTCTAAGCGGAAAGTTCCCCGCTCTTCTCTCCTAGACTGAAATCACAATTTTGTCCATCTGTCCAAATTGTAAGTGTATGCACGTTCTTGTAAGACTCATTTTTAATGAGACATCAAGCGCGCCAATTCACCGAAAAAGGAAAAAAAAAAAAAAGAAGTCCCGCAATCTGCCCCATACATTATATATCCATCGCGAGGTTCACTTCTTCATCGCTCATTATTTCCTTGACTTTTGTTTCATTAACCAACTTCTTCAGCGAGTCATTCTGGCAAATTTTATCGGCTTGTTTTTTGTGCAATCAATACCCATCTCCATTGAAGAAAAACATCTGAAGTTGCTAGTGGTCGTTTACCAACAGTCCAATCTTTATTCCCCCAATGACGCTTTTATCCAGAGTTTTGAATCATCATTCTGAAAAGACCCCTCGCGGTTCAAGAACATCGCTGTTCTCTAAGTCGAGCGGTATCGCAAGCTTGAAGCGCAAGCTGTCGCCGGTTTCTCTTAATATAAATCTCGAATCCCCACCGGTAGTTCTCTATGGCCATGCTCATGAATCCACGGGGTCTCTCATTTCGGGTGTTTTAACTCTCGAGATCCACCCACCAAAAACCAGCAATAGTCTGAGTCAAGTTCTATCGCCACAAGTCTCCTCGAATGGTCTTCAACCTCAAATGTCGGCAACCTCAATAACTTCGAGTACTTCACTTGGAGACTCTCAATGTTTAACTCCCACTCTTTCGAATGAAGCGGGCGTCGAAATAGACTCTGTTGTTTTGCTGCTCATCCAAACAGTGCATTACACCAAACCTTTTATGGTGTCTTCAAACCAAATCAGCTCTTGCAAGAGTTGCGCCACCCGCAAAAACACCTTGGCCCAATGGGACGTATTGCTGCTGAAAGCTTCCTTTCCAGTGGGCCAACACGCATATCCGTTTTCTCATTTACTACCAGGACTGTTGGCCGCGTCCTCTAAGTTGGGAAGCACTCACTCATACACGTACATAAAATATGATCTCGTCGCTGTTGCGAAGTCTGGAAGTCGGGACACCACTGTGATACTTCCCGTAAATGTACTGCGGTCCATTCTTCGAGGCCCGGATAGGAACTCGCTTCGCGTCTTCCCTCCAACAGAAGTGACTGCCAATGCTGTGCTTCCTGGAGTCATGTACCCGAAATCGACATTTCCCATTGAGCTACGTATGGGGCATGTTGTCAACACTAGACAAGACAGAAGGTGGAGAATGCGGAAGTTGCTGTGGAAATTGGAAGAGCACACCCAAATTGCGGCGTATGCTTGCGAAGAGCACGCCCCGAAAATCAAGTCTATCCAAGACTCCCAGAAGAAAGCTCAAATTTCTAAACGTTTAAGGGCCGGGGCCAGTCCAAAACAATCAGCCAGCGGAGGCAGCGGGGATGGTCCCAGCAAAAGCAATGGTATGCATCATCTGACTATCCAATCTCTGATGTTTGTGAGCCTTCCACCCACGAACCCACATGGGGCAATCCGCGCAGCTGCTTTAGATACTAGCGAGCAAGCTGGAGACCAAGATATCGTTGAGCCTGATGAAGAGACTCCCACAAATAGAGTGATGGATGAGGTTGTACATTTTGAAGAAGATTTTGGTAACCCAGAGAATTTGGAAGGTGGGTCTTCATCTCAGGAAGCCTCATCTTCGAATATTGCTGCTGCGACTCTGCTGTCTGCCATTGCTGCATCTGTTCAAAATGGTCCCCAAAATCAACAACCTGGACTATACATGGAAGAAGAAGCCAACAAGGAGACCCTTTTCCTTGATGAACTTCGTGTGGTTGCGCACGGTGATATAAAGTCGGGGTGGAAATCAGATTTCCTGGGTGATGGAACAATCGACCTTGTGGCCGAAATCTCCGCTCTCGAGTGCTCCAGTGGTATCAAGCGCCACGCAATGAAAGCTCTGTCCGATGATGCTCCGACCAGATGAGTTACATGAAGGGCTTCGAAACGACGCCAACATATCGTGTGACATAAACGACCCCGTTCTAGGGATTTATGTGGGTCATGTTTTGGTCTTGGAGGTGATTGTGGCGGAGGAAATAGTTCTGCAGCCGAAGCATCAACATATTCCCAAAGAGAGTCTCACACCTGTTAGCTCGGTCAACTCTGTTGCTTCCGGCAGCAATTTGGTCGGTGTACCCACGGGTGCGGCCCGAGTTTTGAGAATGCAGTTCAAAGTTGTAATGACTGAAAGATCTGGGCTTGGGATTGCGTGGGATGATGAAGTTCCGCCCATGTATGAGGACGTTAGGGCCTTAAGTCCACCAACTTATGAGACTCTGGCCATAGGTACTCCCAACTCTGGATATGGATTGCTGCCATCTATTTCAGGTCAACGCCTGGCACCAACCGTGATCTATGGCTTGGGAGATACTCCTGTAGTGGGATCGTTCGTCCCCAACCGAGCTCCAAACAATATTGATGCAATGACCGACTTGGATGAAGCAATTCAAGAGTTTAGACTTTGAAGTATGCATATAGATAATTTCATGACTAGACATATTTCACACAAATCGTTTACGAGATAAAGCATCAACCGTACCCTCTAGACAATACTTCGCACAGATCACAATGGATGAAATGACAATAGCGTTTCCCAAAAAAAGAAAATGCTGTCGATCGTTGAGCTGTCTTTCTTGAAAACCCCTTTTCGTAAAAATCAACTTACTAAAATTCCTCTTTTTTTTTTTGTTGCTTTCGCTTCCCTTTCCGCTTTTATCCTACAAAAGCAGATTCAAAGAAGAGTAATCACAACAGACTGTGTTAGGACCGTTGGCCTATGCGGCCTGTCTTCCTGCAAATCCTTTGTTGGGAGTGTGTAACATCCAGATCCTTGTGTACGTTACGTAATGCTAGCTGGCTTGCATTTACGTGCGGCGGCCCTGCGAAACAAAACAAAACGTACTATTTTTGTGCACCTAAGCGTTAACAAAACATTCGGAAAAAGTTCCTTATATAGTCTTTTTTTTTTCAATATCCTGGTGGCTGCAAAAACAAAAATATTTTTCCTTGCGTGACCTGAAAAAAAAAAGTAATAACGACAAGTATACATGTATTTACAGCCCCTTCCGTTACCATACAGTGCACCCCCTTCACCTCCATTTGTTGCACCCCCTTCTTTTAAATTTTTGTTCTGTTTGGCTGTATTTTTACTATTACTTCTCTTCATACTCGTTCATTGTCCCACTTTCACACGTTACCTTTATGTTCGATGTTTACGCTGGCATGGATGCGTAAAATCCCCAAGGTTATGGGTACTTCCGGTCACAAAAGCTTAAATTTATCGTCGTGAATCTGCCTCATGCAACTTTGGGGCACTTTTAAGCTATGGGTATATATCAGAATTGCGCTGGATACTCCCTGATTACATACGTCTTTAAGAAATCAAAAGGGATTGGCTCTTCTAATTTTACACTTTACAGTGGTCAAAAGGAAGTTTCCTGATCTGTTCTCTATTGTTTGTACACAATGAACTAAATAGGCATGGTTTTGACCCCCAGCGACTAAACCGGTAAGAACCCCGCCCCCGCAGCTACCATTTACCAGCCTCAACTAAGCCGGTTTGCATGTGAGATCCTTTTTCTCTCCCAAGAGACACTCGTGCAGGAACCTCCTCGCTGCTCATCATTAGCCTACTGAATCCAATCTTGGCCGTTCGCTCGATCACACCCGTCGAGTCAGGAAAAAAAAAAAAAGAAACAAACCTGCCGTAAATAGTCAAGTATCGTCTTCTTGCTTGATTCTTTTTTTTGGACTTTCCCATTCCATTATACTCCTGAGAAATTATAGACCCCTGCTAATCATCTTGTCAATATACTTTTGGGGCACCCGACAATCTTTTTTAAACAATCTCATCGGGTATTTCGATCGACATCCACATACGTTAATCTTGACAATCCGCCTGGCTTTCGTTTTTTCTAATTAAGCACCCAAACGCCTTTTCTGTCGCTTCCTCAAACCAAGGAAATTGAAATCCCAACCCATAGAGCAGATAATATTATGAAAGAGGGTACTAAACCTTTTTACTTTGCCGACGATGAAGACTCGAATGGCAGCCCAACCCCTGGCAGACTTTCCTTTTCCGAGAACAATTCCAATGCTCCAGCAAACTTATCGACGCTATCTAGGGTTTCATCCCGTGCGTCCGAACCAACAAACCTCGCTGACATCTTATTGTTCCCAGTCGAGAATTCCCATGCATATTCCTACGCTCATTTATCGCCAAACTCGTTGGCCCTTCGACTCAACGTCTTGAAGAGGTCTCTAGAGATTCTAAATGAAAGACCCGAATGGCTCCGATTCCTAAAGACCAACGACGACACTAATAATAGCGAAGACGAGACTTCGGTTCCGCCCTCTCCGGTCCTTTCTTCCCGGACTTATACCGACAGCTATAGGAGAAATCTGGCGGGCAATCCACACCTGAATAGACTGTATCTGAGAAGTGAAGCCGACCCACCTTCTGCGCCAAATGATAGATTCAAGCTAAGCTCAAATGCTTCGTCAGCGGCCTTGAGCGCACTAATCCGTCCAAAATTTTCCCGTACGGAGAGCTTACCGAGAGTCCGTGTCAAATCAGTCCAAGTCCCATCCATTGATGTGGGTCTAGGTAAAGCATTTCTGCCTGAAGACAATAAGCACATAAGTGACAGCGACTTCACTGATGACTTAAAAGATATCATTGAACTCATTGAGCAAGACGCAAGTCTCCTCTCGTCTAAACGAGACATTGCCGCAACACTACATGATCTTTCTCTTTCCTCTGGAAGTGAGGATGTTAAGAAAAAGCAAAATGTGCTCAAAACCAAACTTCTTTTTGCTCTAGCCACCCCTTTTGTCGAGACTACAAGTATGACTGCACCTCTCTGGGGTGGCTCAATGCCCACCCCCACAGGTGCCCCTCCCAATTCGCTGTTACCAAACTCTTCCATGACAGCACTCAATTTATTGGCGTCCCAGAATTTCCACCCCACTGCCGTCCAACAGGTCAGTACATCGGGCAATAGACCCTTTCATGGTATTTCAGCAGGGAAGCATTCATCTCCTCAGTCGATTGTCACCGTGGAGGCAGACTTTCCTTGGGGGTTTAAAGCTGCCAATGATTTGGCCTGCTTAATGTTCGGTGTGCTGAAAAGCATGATCAAAAATGTCACCTTGATAGACTTGATCGCACCTCAATTCAGAAATTTTGTTACGGAAAGAATGACTAGAGTAATTGCAGACCTTGATAGGCATCTGAAGCTGAATAAGAATATCATTTTCGCTGGTGAAATCATTGCAATTACCAGACACTCCGAGGGGGATTTTGCATGGACTTCTATGTGGGCACAGAAAAAAGGTAACTTGATTATTTGCATGTTTGAGCAAATCACATGCGATGCATTTGACATTCTGCTTCTGCGTGACATTGATTCGTACAAAAATCTGTTTTATTCGGTGGATGCCATCGAAGAAATAGCGGGAAACTTGATCACAAAATCCGACCTAGGCGATATTAAATCCCTTGATGCCATCTCCGAGACTTTGGTCCAAGACTTGAGACTCCTGGCTTCCGAAAACCCAGATGACTCTCAATCTGACTGGGAAGACAGTAATTTGCTTAACAAGCGGCGGTATTACACTCTTCAATTAAATGGAGAGGAGAATATTCCCTGTGCTTTGACCTCGTATCCTTTGGAGAAGGACGATAGCAAATTTGAACTCAAGCTCAAAATCCACTCGTTGCCATACATTGCTGGTATGTTTGTTGTAGACTTTGCTTGTTTAAAGGTTCTTTCATGCAATAAGGCAATTGCAAAGAACTTATTTGGTATTCCTTATGATGAAATCTTAGAGCACAACATAGACACCATCATTCCAGACTTCTCAAAAATCTTAAAAGCAGGGTTTGATGATCAAGGATCGGCTTTACAAATTGTTCCTGGTTTGGTATTACCAGAACATTTCTTCAGGAAGTATGATGCAATCTTGAAACTGACGCCATCTAACGTCAAAACTCCAGAACAGGCATTTTTGAATTCTCGAGGTATTCAGGGCTTACACAGGGACGGTAAAACCATGTTCATTGATGTTCAGTTACGAGTGATTAGGCAGGATGCTTTTGTTTTGTGGGTCACATACTCTCGTCACGGAAACAAAGATATCCAAAAACAATTGCATAAATTGACTAAGAGCAACATGAGCGGGAAGCCCCTGCCGCTTGCACAAAAAGGAAGCAATAGCCGAGTGGACCTTCCGTCACAGTTGAAATTGTTCCCTGAAAATGAAGCAGATCTTCTTGAGCTTGGGTCCAGCAGCGCTGAAGTGAGCCGTCATAGCAGTACCAGGCGCCCGAAGAGAGCTACGACCTTTTCTGTTCCTGTCACATACATCAACGATGGCACAATGAAGACGGATCGTCTGAGTTCTACAAAATATGGCTCGATCAGATCCATCTCACTTTCAGAGAGCACTTCTGCCGCAAGTGATACGGGAAAAGCATCTACTCGACCAAGCTCTGTTGAAACCGAAGATTCCGATCATATAAATTCTCAGTTTTACAAAAATTTTACCGAAGAAGATATTTTGTCCATTGAAAACAGAGAGCTTGATGAGAGAAAGAAAAAGTCGAAATTCTGGCCTTCAAAAATCGGTGAAAAAAAGCGGACGAAAAAGTACAGTGAGTTCCAAATCATTAAAAAAATGGGAGAAGGTGCATATGGAAAAGTTGTTTTGGCCGAACACAAGGATGACCCGGCGTATAAAATCATCATCAAATGTATTGACAAGCAAAGGATTTTGGTCGATACTTGGGTCAGAGATAGACAGCTTGGAACAATCCCCACCGAAATCCAGATTATGGCCACGTTAAACCATGAGCCGCATCCAAACATCATGCGAATCATTGATTACTTCGAAGATCCCGATTATTACTACTTGGAAACCCCGGTGTTTGGGGACCCACCAGCAATAGACTTGTTTGACTACATTGAAATCAAGAATGACATGAGCGAGCTTCAGTGCCAGCTCATCTTCAAGCAGGTGGTGCTGGCCATTTATCACTTGCATAAACAAGGGATTGTTCATCGGGATATCAAGGATGAAAACATTATCGTGAATGAAGTTGGAGTCGTGAAACTCATTGATTTTGGCAGTGCCGGATACGTGAAGCTGGGACCTTTTGATGTTTTTGTTGGCACGGTTGACTACGCGTCTCCCGAAGTGCTTCGTGGTGAGAAATACGACGGCAAGCCCCAGGATGTGTGGGCGCTAGGTATTCTCTTGTACATCATGCTTTACAAAGAAAACCCCTTTTACAATGTTGATGATATTATGGAAGGCGAGTTGCGAGTTCCGTTCGTTGTCAGCGAGACCCTGTTGGATTTAATCCGCAAGATATTGGTCCGTGATATCAATTCCCGGCCTACTATCACCGATATTGCTGAGCACGAATGGCTTGACGTTTGAATGATGCTAGAATAAAGTGACGATAATGGCAAAGACATTGAATGCCATCTACATTCTGGTGGCTGGATATTTATATACTGGTGGCTGGATGTTTTATTTTTTTCCCCACAGTGTCGCGCGCGTTTCTTGACTTCGATGCAGACACTGGGTGCGGTGCGGTGATGGCCTCAACAAAGAGAATCTTTCTCGGGCCTTCCCGTAATACCAAAAGCATAAAACTCCGCCAAACACTCCATACTTGTGCTACGAATGGGCCGTATTTTTCTCCCGACATGTCCAGTGGTCTAAATAATATGGCAACCGCAACTCTACCTTGTTGCTTGACGGTATCGAATGGATCAGACCCAGCACATAATATACTCATAACAGTGGTGCGGCCGTTGCCGTCCATTCACGTGAAGAGTCTCAATCCCCAGATTTTTTCTAGCCGCAAAGCCGTGTGGCTTTCTTCGGCCTCTCGGAAACAATTTGTATCCTCTCATGCCACTTTTCTTGTGAAGGTGCAAACTTTGCATTCGGATGTTCTACGCCATGGCTTACTTGTCAACAATAGCCTTCTAGAAGGTGCCTATGAGTTACTTGAGGGTTGCATGGAGCCCGTTAATCTCGGGAATCTTGGCGAAGCAGAGGATGGCGATTTCGACGAAGGATCTGTGGTGAGCAAGCTTGCGACAATCGATGAATATATGCGGTTTTGGCTGGTGTCCGATAACTCTGCTCTGCTGAGAGAGATAGACCGCAGTGCCTTCTCGATGAAACCACCTCTGGTACCCCAACTTGCTATTGAAACTGCTCCCGTTCCAGCGCGGTATACGATCTCGCCTCAGAATGAAAAAAATCCGCTAGATTTCATTCTTTCTCGGTACTTCAACACGCTCTATTCATTGACAACGCCGCTTAGTTATTTTCCCAAGACCGCCCTCGCAAGGTTCAAAAATATGTGCAATAACGATAACTCTGAAATGCTAGAGCATCTCTCGCGAGTCTACCTCTCCACAGAGCACTTAAATCGGCGTCGATTAGCGAGGTACGGGCTATCAAAGCAAGGAGATGACTCTACAACGTCGCCCATTCTGATGACGCGATTTGAAATAGAGAATCAATCCCTTCTCGTAAGCAAGCATTATCAGGAAATCAAAAATGATGAACTTTTGGAAACCCTTGTGTTGGACTTGAAAATCCGTGAAGCTCAGCTCCAGATACTATTGCTCTTGGAGATTGTTATTTGTCTGAATGTTGATGAGGAAAGCTTCTTAAAAGAGAATTCTAAAAAACAAGAACAGGCAATCACCAAAAAGAAGAAACCTACATTAATCCGAAGGAAAAGGAATAAGGTTATCCCAACTTTTTTGGGGGTGGGCGTGCCAGATGCAAGTGATGGCGCCTCGTCAGAGAGCACGGCAGCAGTACAAGACCATGTCTCACATTTCAGTCTTTTCATGTCGTTAACGAGTTTGATCGATCAAATCGGGCTCTGGGATTCGCTCTTGGACCGTGGCAAGGCGGATAAGGACCAAAACACCCACGGATTCTTGGCATTTGTTATTGTTCCTTACTTCAGTAAGAGTCTCCCTAAATTGGTTCTGTTCATAATCAAGTTGTTCAAGAGTCTTCGTCCGAACCTTCTGAAGCCCAAAATATCAAAGGCGGGTAGAAACCGCTCCAAGACATCATTGGTAGCACCTAATTCAGAAGAAAACACCCCATCTCAAGAGCCATATTCCTCGACCCTGCCGCCTGTACTGGAATGGACAAAAAGTCTTTCAGCTCTTGATTCCCTCGGCCAATCAGATAATGCGAAGACCGAACGGAAATCTAAGTTCACAAAGACGTTGATGAACGTAGACAAGACCCCTCTTTTGCACCGTGCAGCCACGAGTATTGATTTGGACACCGCCAAACCAACATTTTCATTGAAAAGGTCAAAATCAAACATGAGTACAAAGAACTTGAAGAAGCGGCAGGTGGATATGTCTATCATGAAGAATGATGCATCTGAAAGCGACTCAAAGAGGCTGAGTCTGTTTCTTTTTGCTGATGCAAGAAAGATTAAGTCAATCACAACTATCAATCAGGCGACCAGTCAGACTGCCAATCAGACTACCAATCAGAGGGGTGCCTCTTCTTCAAATGTGTGCCAGGTAGAGGCCACACCAGCTAAACCCTCAAGCAAGTCATTGACCAAAGAAGCCCCCCAGGTTTTTGCTACGCCGTCAAACCAAAGGACCGTGGATATGAATTTCATCGTGGAGGAAACGCCTCTTCGTTTACAAGAAAAGAAGCCGTCGGTGCATGAGAGGTTGTCACAAGTGGCAATGACCGGGCCCGATAACATGATGAGTATTGTTTCGTCTCCTGTGCGTGATTCTGAGGATGGCAATATATTTCTGCATGGACGTCTCGATCCAATTGAGGCAAGTTCTCCGATAAAGGCTGTAATGTCCTCGCCAGTACACATAAAGAGTAAACCTGGCCAGCAAATCTCATTGAGACAATCGCCTTTCTATAATAACCAACTATCAGGATCGCCGCCGCCCGTTAAACAATCAGAAGCTAGGGACCTGCCTTTGACGAGAAAAAAGGGAACTCTCAGTAGGGTCAAAAGCGCTCCCAAAAGTACCAGAAAAGAGCGTATCTACAAGGAGCGTATCTACAAGGAGCGTATCTACAAGGGGCGTATCTACAAAGAGCGTATCTACAAAGAGCATACCCAAAAATAATGTAACAACGGTTGCCGGAAAGAAAGCCTCTACTGAGAGTTCTTTCATACCAAACCTTTCAAGTGCGGATATATTCAAGATACCAGATTCCCGGGAAACAACAGCAAAGACGGCATCACTAGGGAATGCGCCATCTTCTGGCACTAGTGATTTGTCTTTGAACGGGTCGATCGGAGGTCCCCAAACAGTAGGAGGTTCAAGCGGTTCAGAGCCAGTCAAAACGGCAACAAAAAACACCCCTCTGTTTCTGGGCACGGACACTGATTCAGACTCGGACTACGAGAGGCTTCTTGCCTCTGTACAGAAACCAGCGACTAAGAAATACATCAAGAAGCGCACTTTTTAGCATTAATATATACTACTTGCATTGTACACCATTACCCCCAAAAACCACACTATACATACTATCATTAAACCGTTGAAGCAACACTTCTAAACGCTAAGCTCGCCAAAGAAGATCCCTTGGAACAATTTGCTTTGCATCCGGGCTTTCTAGCACCAACTTAGCCAAAGGTTCGCCTATTCGGTCAACGAGTTTTTCTTTTGCTTGGTCCAGAAGTGGTTCTGAATCGATATCCATATCAGAGTCCGTAGACGCGGCGGGCGCTGGCACGGCAACAATGAGTTTCCGAAGCGCTTCCAAGATTTTCTCTGTTAGGAGGCCCTTCTCGGCGTCGGACTTGTCGCCCTCAAGAATCACCAGCTTGTACCACATCTTCAAATTGGCCACCAATACAAGCTTGATGACCTCGGGCCCCAACTTCTCCAAGCCAAGAAGTGCGCCGTAATGAGTGCCGATGGGTTTGCTCGAGTCCAAGAACGCACGAAGTAGCGTACGTGTGACACGTGGTTTGAGCGTCGAGTAGGAGCTACCGTATGAATTGATGACGTGTTCAAGGAGCAACGAGGCAAACTCACGCACGGCAAATTGGCCACGTAGTAAGTTTGCCGCGGCCGTTTCGTCGGACGAGTCCTTTGGCGAGGTTCCGATCCGTTTAGCCAAAAGAAGCGTCAAGATACACGGCATCAACGAGTGTACGTAGGGGGCCAAGAAGATGGTCTTGTTATCGTAGAGAGCAGAGATCACATCAAGCATGGTGATCAAGATGTCGAGGTTCCGGAGCTGATTGGTGATTTGCTCCGCGACAAACTGGATGAAGTAAGGCACAAGCTGATGAAGGCCAGGGTCGGTACGCAACGAACTCAAAGCAGCCTCGCGTAATGTTTCCTTTTCCGGATCGGTGGAGATAAGCACCTCCACCACTTTATCGAAGTAGAGCTTGAGTTCTTTCAGGAGCACGTGCTTGACCAACGGCTTGATTTCGGTGTCCTTGTCCTGCTTTTTCTTCAGTCTTGCGGCGGCGTCCTTGGCATCGTCGCCATTGGCAGGTGTGCCCGATACATTGGAATCGGAAGTGGAGGAAATATGGAGCAAGTCGTTGCTCAAAACCGACAGAATGGCGCCGCGCGAGATGGGCGGCAAGTTCTTGATTTCCGACGCAAGCGGGTTCTGCGGGATGGTGGGCTGCACGCCTTCGATGGCCAACCAATGTGCCGTATAGGTGGCCTGGCGGGGCACTTTGGGGAGTTCTTGGTTGATCAACTTTTCAAACTCAAGCTCGTTTTCGTCAAGGTAATAGAGGGTCTGGCCACTGGCCCCGAATAGCGCCTCTTTGAAAACGGGCGGCCGCGAGGTGTCGTAGCCAAAAAGGGGTTCGATGTTGAGCACCCGGAGCGCGTGGTTGATGTCGCCCGTGGTCAACAACTTGCGCTTCGAATGCCGCATGAACTTGTTGGCGCACTCGAGAATTTCATGGATACGATACTCCACGTCCATGGCCAAGTTCTTGGCCGCATCTTCGGGGAGCGTCACCCCCAAAAACTCCGCCGAGTCTTTGACTGTATCGTGGGGTGACCACAAGGTGTGAGAAAGGGGGATTTTCCCGGGATCCATCATGGGGTGAAAGTGCGGGGGTGAATTGGCGGCTATCTGAGGGAAGCGGCGTTTTGTGCTTGTTTTGGCTGGCCTTTGTTTTGGCTGGCGCTTGTTTTTGCCTTGTGTTAGGTGTGTTATTGAAAGATTCACGGTTTCGAAAGAAGTAGGTTTCTGTTGTGGATGCTGTTCGCACGCTTGATGTTGCGACGCGAATGGAGGGGCCGGGTCACGTGACCTGGGGTGGTGGAAGTGCTTCATCTTGATGCATTGGTGTGGTTGCAGTAGGGAATATTTATAGTCATTGGCAACCTTTATCGGGTTAGGTTTCGAAAACAGTGGTGTCCTGCTGCATTGAGACATTTTTATGGCGTTTTATAGCTTTTTTATGGCTTTTTTATGGCGTTTTTATGGCTTGCATCTTCACTGAGTAATCTTTCGCAGTCAATTCCAACGCTGTGGTGGTTATTTATCGAGGATTGATACAGACCCATGGGAAAGACCCTTTGAGTGTATTTGGTGCTGTTTATGGCTGGGGAATGTGATTTACAGGGGCTGATGTTGAAGAAGTTTTTATTTTGGGAGGGTTTGTAATTATGTGGGGAAAAGTGTCATGCGAATATAGTAGTAAGGTACGGAAACGGTGTAATAATTGAGATTTTCCAGTCACATTGAGGTATATTTTACTTTTTTTGTTTTGAAGAAGGCTATGCAAAAACACTGAAAAGAAGGGTTAAATATTTTTCCCTCATATTTTGTCTTCCTTCATTCAGATGTATTAAGCGAAAAAAAAAGAATTGGATAGTCACTTTGTATGGGCAAGAAGTGCAAATTGTCAAGTGCACCCCAAGCACATTCTGCTGGATAGGATATAGCAGTATTCTCTCAATACTGTAAAAAAGCTTAATTTTCAAAAAATGCCCTCTGAGTTATTTCTTCTGAAGCATATGACTATGGCACACAACAAGCAAATTTTAATGATGATTAAATGGATAGGAATGATTCTGTTGAAAGTGAATTTAATGGTTGCACCTTCAAAATCGCTGTCTACGAGTTATATGGAGTCAATTTTCTAATGGGAAAACAACGAATAGTCGTGTATATATCAAGTGGCCACCCCAACCATCCTTTTGGCATGGTAATGGATCCAGCAGTGGATTATTTTATCAACTACTTAAATATCAATAAGTGCTTGCTCAGGTGCTTTTGCTTCTCTGGACCGTGCTTTTAAGGACGCAGTGGGTATTGGTCGAGTGGATTTTTCCTGAAGTTAAAGCAAAGACGTTTTACGGCCCAAAGAATAAAAATATAGAGGACCAGCTAGTTTTAAATTCCTCTGCAAAGGCCATTTGAATATACAAATTGCCGGTATAAACGGTGCCCTCATACTTGTTTGGATGAGTCTAAAGTGCACCCCAAAATAACTTCCGAAAGTACGCTTGCGAAGAAATTCATAAGTAAATGAAGTGCCCAAATAAAAAGAAAACTCACCCCAGCTCTTAAGCAGCCGCACAATACTTGGGCATAGATTCATTGGCAACTCCGATTTTAATTCCTCCAAGCAAGTAGAATCAAAAATAGTTCTTGCAACCCGGGAGAAGACAGCATGCCTTTCAGAAAAAATTGTCTTTTTGACGTTCTTTATAGAGTATACTTGGTCTTTAGAATGTAAAGGTTGGATATTGAATAAGTCACTTAGATATCGAGCGACTGGATCCTTAAGCTATTGAAGGTGGCAGGTACATAATGTTAATCATACACTGATTTAAAAAACCCTGATAGAATAACTTCGTGATATCGATTAAGCTCATACTCACGGGTGTATCCTAATGGATATTTTCTTACAAAAATAGACCTGTCAGTGAGGCTTCATAATTTTATGGTTAATTTCAGCCCCAAACATCCTATTGGACTCGGTCTAAAGAAATGCTTTTTTGGCCGTTTTTTACATCCTAGTACAATTTCACATCAAGTACAAGACAGATGGGCTGACCGCTAGAACCTCTCCCAATGGAAGTTACCCCTTGAAGCTGCCCAAACTGAAATCATCGTCCTGTGTTAGTAGATATTTATCGACCAAAGGGAGAACACTGTTCTTTTTTGTATGCGGTTATAAAATATGCAGTTAGCGAGGCATGCAATTAAGACAGTATGCAATTAACAAGGGTTTTAATCATTGCGGTTCATTTATTGAGCTAGGGGTCGTTTTCAGGGTCGAAAAAAAGCGTCTCATTTATCTAATAATATTCTAGTCAATATTATGGAGAACAAAATTGAAAATTCGACAAAAAAAGGGTCGAAAACACCGCCTTTTAATATAAGCCATGTCTAGTTCTTAAAAAGAAAAAAATTTGTTAAGATAATTTGCAGTGGACTATCGTCTGAGGATTCGTTGTTGATTCAAGGTGTCACCTGATCTCTGTTCGAACGTGCGGAGTTATGGAACTCTTTTTTGATCCACCTACAATGAGTGCAATCAATCAATAGGGATACTTGTTGTTCTCAAGGTATGGTTTTATCACGGTTGAACCTGGAGAAAGTTCTTTATTGATATTGATATGAACTTTAAAACTTGTCCTGAAATCAACTCGGTGGGGACAATCCCATCTTTTAAATATCTCTCTGCCAGGTTAGGAGGGCTCAAAGTCTAACCTCAAAACATTACCCTCAGCAAACCCACCACTAGACAGCTTCTCTTAGCTGCACATTCGCTCACATTTTGATCCAATGGGTCCTCTATTTTGAAAAAATACATGAAAAAATTGCTAGAATAAAATACCTGTTATTTTGGGCAGGGAAGGACGAGGAAACGCCACGTTTCCTTATCTCAGGTCTAGGCCAGTTCTTGCCTCTGAAACGGTTAAAAACGACCATGGTCAATTGTTCGAGACTCTTCTATAGCCTATCTAGCCTGTCTTTTCAGCCATTCTGGCTCGCTTTGTCCGGGTATCCTAAGACGGCGACCTTAATCTAACACTACCTTTCATGTCTCACTAAAGGTTGCATCAGGAAATACTTTAAAAAAAAAAAAACGGCCAGACCAGAAGAACACTGTTTCCCGTCCGATCAACGTTAGTTAAGCTTCGTAGGGCCGCACTGAGTAGTGTAGTGGGAGACCATATGCGAAATTGCGGTGCTGTAATCTTTTTACTTTTTCAACCTTTGGTACTCCACAAAGATTGTTTCTTTAAAAAAAGTTACAGTCATTGTTCAACCCAATGGAGTCCATACCTATTTGTGAGGGCTCCTTCAGGATCATATTAGTCTGCTACAAGCGAATCACCCTTCACCGAATATACAAAAACATACATTTAATACAAAAACAAATACAAATTAGCTCCTAGGATACTTCAAAAAGACGTCTTAGTACCCGCGTCTTAAAGACATCACAGTATATTTCTCCCTTTGGCAACTGGCTAACTTCTTCACTGTTGCTTCAACCTCACTGTATTGTTTGTCAAAGTACTCCTGGAGCCCAGCACGTTCATCACCAAGTGCCATGAACTCTTGTTTCCAAACAGGCAAGTTCTCGGTATAGTAAGACAAAGTCTCCGCATACGAATCCACACTTGGATCGGGAACGCCCTTTGTGTCAAATAACCCTAAAAGGTAAGCCCTGATGGCGGCGAGCTTCTCAATCATTACCGTAGCATTGGTTGGCCAAGGAGGCGTTAAAGACAAGGTGTGTCTTTGATCATAGACTTCCAAAGTGACCCGCAACATAAGCTGGGCAAAGTCGTACTTTGCATCAACGTCCCTGGCAGAGGCAGCCGTCTGTTCCTCTTCGGAGTAAACGTAGAAGATAAGGCGAAACAACCGTTTTATATCAATCAACTTTGCATAAAGCCCAATGTCGTCAAACGTGGGGTTGGCAAAAGGGCCCTTCACGTAGGATTTGAGCAATGTCATGAGGGCCTCCAAGAGATCCTCCGAGGTTTCTCTGGGGACGGAATCTGCACGTTTCGACAAGACAAGCGTGATTGGCTTCGAAGGGTCTTCCACCAAAATCGTCAAGGGCGATGTAATTGGGTGGGAAGGTGTCTTTGCCCCACATTTCAAGCAGATCCAATGGAATATCGCTGTCCATGAGATCGTCATAGCTGTCCCAATTGGATGGCGCAGCACGCACTACAGAAGAAAACAAAGCCGTGGTGATTAATGTTAAAGTCACTCTCATTTTGAAGGTGGTTTGAAATGGTGAGGAATTACAGCTAAATGGGGTTCTTTTGTGGGTTTATATAGCCAAGCTTGAAAGGGAGAGGGGCCACGAGACGGTCCGTGCTAGGAACAATCAAAAAAAAAAGACATTATTAATGGTAATCTCCTGACTGGCCGGAATCACAGCTGCAGGTGATGATAATGATATTTGAAGATTTGCTTGAAAAAGACAATGGACAAAGAAACAGAGAAAATTCGAGGTGGATGTTTATGACCAATCAACGGGTGGGTGATTTCCAACATCGCAAAATTCCAACAATGCGGTCCATGAGAACAATAGACTGCGGAAGTGGATGACCGGAACTTAGGTGCTTCCTGGAAATTTTCCCAAGGGGAGTGGCCATCTCAAGGCTTATGCAATTTTCCCCCAGGACGGAAAATGTATATGCTCGTTTCATTTAGGGTCAATTCCAGTGCTATGCGCAGTGGTGATGTATTGTCCGTCAAGAACATGTCCATATTATATGACATGAATTAAACTTGGCATTTCACCATGGCGTTTAAGCTGGCGACCGTGCAGCTTAGAATGGAAACTGTATGCTTACAGGTAGCGAGAGCCCCGCCAAAGTTGCTTGTTTTGGATTCCAGAGCCGCAATATTCTTTTGGCCAATAAGATTGTTGATTCGACACTGGGCCAGGTTTGGCACCTTGTGCTGGATGTCTTTGCTATCAGAAGGGGTTTAGAATACAAGCATCTCGATACTCATTGTTAGTGTTGGGCGGAATGGAGGTTTCAACGGTTTCAACGGTTTCAACGGTTTCAAAGGTGTCATAAGAGAAAGCCTTTGATATGATTAGGGGACTTTTATTGCATGCCAATAGCCGAGTTCGGTGGACGCTTTATGGATTCAAATGGAGGCTGGGCGGGAAAAGGGTATTTTTTCTTCTCCCCTAGTGCCCCACCAAGTTATCATCATGGTATAATTCACACGGGAAAAGGTTCCGAACGGCAAATAGAGAGCCTTTTTTTGGTTTCCAATGTGTAACTTCATGTTGGTCATAATCTGTCGATTCACCAATGTCGATTAAATGCGTTTAGAAGAACCCAGGAAGAGAGAAGTGAACCATGTTCAAGGAACGCTTGACATGCTTGAGGGTGTATGCATAAAGGAAGATTCCAGATACTTGTTTGAGAAGCCCCGGCCCGAAGGCTTAGAGTCTCTTCTGCGTATATATTTACCGGTCTTTCGTATCTACACTGTGGATGTTTCTGGAGATGTTCTGCAGCATTTTCCCTGACCCCGGGTAGAAACAACCTTATCAAAGTGTTTCAGGCAGAGTGTTTCAGTCAGAGCGTCCCAGTCAGAGTGTCCCAGTCAGAGCGTGGGGAAACACAATTGACGATCTAGATCTATAAAGTGGCCCAAGAAGCTTCAACCGAGAGACGCCACACCGGTACAATAACAGTGCCTCGCCTTATATGGACCCTCACTCTTGCATCTTCCCAACCGTTGGGTTTCTTCCTCCCACACCCAAGCCCATAGACCCGGTGATACACACTGGTCGCTCGTACCCATTGGTTGGCGATTGGAAGTATTCCTGGCCTTCACTAATCCGAGAAACCGAGTTCTCTGCAATCAACAGCGTAGACTAGACTGGTTCGTATAAACCATGACCCATTTCCTCGAGAACGCATCCAACACACAGTAGTAAACTCAAACTGGCAGTCCACGTCTCTTGATGCTATAGCATGTTGCTAGCATAAATCTGGGGAAAACTGCGACATTAAAACGGTCCAATTGGTCCAATAATGAAACCACCACTCTCATTACCGAATATTAAGATGCTTTTTGCGAGAATTCAACCCCTGCTGTCCCTCCGCATTGCAAACCCGCATTCCAAGTCTGTTATGCGTTGGCCATGACCATCACGCTAGTCCCTTTTCCTTCCTGGAAATCTTCTCCATGGCCTTTAGTTTTGCCTGGCTTTTGGCCAAATTCTCCTGCTGCGTCTTGAACCGGAGCTCCGCAGCCCTGGCAGCCGCTTCCCTGGAACTCTGCGTATTGGACGTTTCTCCAAGCGTACGTCCTTGGGCCGTCTTGTCCGCCCTTATGTTTGTGGGGTGGTTTTTTTTCTCCACCGGCCCGTGGACTTCTTGTGGTTTTGAAAAGCAGCTCCCCATTGAAGATGAAGGATGTTTTTTTTGCTGGAGAGTATTGATTTAGGGGGTTGGCAATATTAATATTTAGCGATAATATTTAGTGATATTATTTAGCGAAAATACTTAAGTGAAAGTGTTTAAATTGTTTGATGTAGAGAACTCTCCAGCCAAGTGATTGGATTCTTGGCCCAGAAGAGCTCGTGGACACCCGTCGCATGCAGTCGCATGCAGTCGCATTCTCGTATTCCACTGGGCCTATGTACATGATTGATTATGCTGGGGCAGAGAAGGTGGGGCAGGTCCATCGTCAACAAGACAAAAACGGCAACGCCAGATTAATTACCGCCGTTTGTCTTCTTGTAATTCGTAACCGGGCCATTTTGACCGTTTGAGGCTCGCACACCCAACTCCTAAACCATCGCACTCTTCTTGTCGTTGTCGTCTCTGGATGACGCTACAAGGTTAGACGCCACCTTGTTGTAGTCCACATTCTCCTTTAAGTTTTGGAACAGTGGGATCTTGACATCCACGTCGGTGTTGAAGGTGGGCGTGGGGGTCGAGGAAACAAGCGCAATGGATTTCATTTGCGGCCTAGGAAACCAGTTTTTGACAAATCTCACCACCGCCTTATCGTCCTGGTGGTAGTTTTTGTAGGCGTTCAACACCGCCAAGTAGAATTCCGTTCTGGTGGAGGCATACGGCGACAAGATGGTGGCTTCACGCAAACTGGCCCAGTCGGCGATGGGGATGTACGAGTACCCCGAGCCGTCCAAGAAGTGGAGGGTGGTGTTCCACCGCTTCAAGATGTCGGCGTTGGTGAAGTCCTTGATGCCGCCCATCTTCTTGAGAATCACCCGGTACAGAACCGCCGTCTCGCTAACATTGTACACCGCGTAGTTGTCCACCAACTGGTCAAACACCACCTTATCGTCCCAGGTATAGCTACTGATAAGATTGTTAAGGAAGATGTCGTCCACAGCCTTGATGTTGGCATACGTGGCAATAATCTCCTTCAACTTGGCGTACCCCTCTTCGGTGAGAGTAGGGTACATCGTGAAGAAGATCGAGCAGAAGGCCTTGTTGAGGATGGAGTAACGCGCATTCATGATGTTCTTGGAGTCCCGTGCGTACACAGTCAAGGTGTGTTTCCACACATCAAAAATCGTCTCGAAGGGCTCGTTGGCCTCAACACAATGCTCCATAAGACTCTGGATGCGCGGCGCCTTGAGGGGCACATTGTAGGGGAGCTGGTTTTCGATGGTCTTGTTGAAAAAGTGCTTGGCAATCTTGATATCCTTACACTCGCCAATAAACGCCGCATGCAACTCGGCCAAGGTTCGGTGCACGGTGGACTCCTTGTCTTTGCCGGACTCCAAGTACGCCAACACCAATTCCAAGCAGTCGAGCGCCCTCAGGTAGTCGCCCTCCTGGATGGCGATCTTGCCAATGGACCCCGAGAGGCCGTGGATGATGTGGGGCATCTGCTTGGTGTTGACCTCGTACAACTTGATGATCTGGTCGTACAGAAAGCGTTTCTCCGAGTACGTCAACGGCAAAATGACGGCCAACACGCTTTGCTTCAAGTACTTGGAGCTTTGCTTGGGGTCGTTGACTCCGTTTTCCCAAAACTTGATCATTTCCGGGTACACCTGCAACTGCAACATGGCGTAGAGGAGTTTGCGCAACGTTTGCGGCTGCACAAGCGAGCGGAGCGGGCCGTGCGAGAGGTTGTCGGCTAGGTCCAAGATGGCGTTCTTGAGCCAGATGTCATTGGAGAGAGTGTGGTTCTGGTACAGGTCACTGTCTCTGTTTCTACTTTCGTTCAACCGGCTGTACCGGTTCGAGTACACCGCCTCGTTGAGCACATTGACGTACTTGTACAAGTCGTCCACCGACAAGTTGCATTTGACGTGGTTGTCCTGGAACATTTCCGTGAGCAAGCCGAAGCGTGCTGAAGTGTTTGTCTGCCAGAGGCTTGTTTCTGGCGTGGATGGTCTTGCCGGCCGCCCCATGGAGCAACTCCTCGAAGCGGTTCATCTTGTTGCGGGTGGTCCTGGCGTCGGCCTTTTCATGGGGGAAGATGGATTCGGTTTTGGCGAGAAGTGTCGAGGAGCCAGACGAGGTAGGGGCCGAAGCCGAAGCCGAGGCCGAAGCCGAGGCCGAAGCCGAGGCCACGGTGGAGTTGTTGCGGAACTGGAAGTTCTTCTCAAGGTCCATGGACGCATTGTTCAGCCCGGGGAGTTTCAATGTGGAGGGGTTGGTGCGGACATTCCGAAGAAGCACCGGTCTTAAAGACGTTCCTGTGTTGGAAGCGAGCAACCTGAACATGGGAAGGGGTGGTGGGAGAAAAGGGTGGTGGGAGTAAAGGCTTCAAAAGATGACTTGTTAGGGACTTATGGGGTTTGTGGGATTTAAGGGGTTTAAGGGGGTTGTGGAAAAGGGGTGGCGTGGGTCCAGATATCTATACCCGGAGGATGTTGGAATTTTGGGCCTGCGAATGTTGGTTTCTGGGTTGAGCAGGTTTTTTCTCGGGCTTTTTTTTTTTCGCGTGCGCGAAGTCGTTTTATTCCGTTGCCTACGATGGAAGCGAATGTTTGGGGTGCGGGTGCGAACGGACGGCCCGTGGGCCGGCTGCAAAAATCCATTGGGAATGTTTTTTTTTATTTTTTGTATTTGTATTTGTTTTGTTTTTTTATTTTTTGTATTTGTTCTTTTTGTATTTGTAAATTTTCTTATTAATTAACGAACTTTTTTCTTTCTTTCTTTCTTTCTTTTTCTTTCTTTCTCCCGGGTATCAAAAGAACCCACTCGCTGTGGAGCCCTCCCAGATTTGAACGCCTTCCGGCCCAGTGACGGCTTTTCCAGTGTCAAACACCCAACCCCTGGATTTCCAATTTTCTCGGCAAATTATTTCTTGTTCCAGAAAAAAACTAATCTCCAGCCTCGATTTCTCTCCGCCAGATTGTTGGGTTGAGGCGTAAGATCCCCTGAAGTAAACCGACCCACAAGGAGGAAGTGCAGGCTGTTGAATACCATTAATTTATTCCTTCCGTGTGAGAAATAGGATCTCTTGTTACTTCCATTGGTGTGGTTTGCGTGTTTTGTTACTATTCGGTGCCGAATATTTCTCTACAGGTCCGGTCTTTTCTAGCATACTCAGTACATGTAAATCTCCCCAGTGGGAATCAATTATGGTTAGGATTGACCGATTTGGTAGACAGGACAGCATCCGTGAATATTTGTCAAATTCCAGGGGACCACCTCCACGGAGAACATCGGGAATTCCACGCTGCCCAACCAGTGTTGCTTGGTGTGAATATACGGACTAAGCTTTTACTAGAGCATATATCTTCGAAAGGTTTGCTGCTATCCACATCCAGCGACACTCTATCGAACTACAAATATATATTCTGGCTTTTTTTGATAGCCCAGAGCCCTCCACGTACCAGCATATTCTTAGGCAACACCCCCATACTATCACTCCATCTTCGGCCCGCCCGATGGAAGACCTAACGAGCTAGCCACGCGGCACCACCGCCACCGAATCCCCCAACCCTTAGAGCACATCCTTATCCCGAAGTCACGGACCTTTTTGCCGACTTCCCTTATCTACATTATGCTATCAACTAGAGACTGTTAACCTTGGAGACCTGCTGCGGCTATCAGCACGACGTGGCATGGAAGTAAATTCTTCCTGTGGATTTTCAAGGACCGTCGTGGGCGCACCGGACAACCCGAAGGTTGCTCTTCCAGTCGTAAAACCCCATCTCTGGTGAATCCATCCAGGGTCATAAACCTGTTAGAAGAAAAAGAAAAACACTTATTGGAGACAAGATCTCGTCATATCCAAAACACACCACTTGATTTTATAGCCCCTGGTTGAGCCTTTTTTGGCCATCTTTGATGATATAGCCGAACCGGTTTAATACCATTTGGAAAAGAACTAGGCACCACTCTAACGAAGGGCTTCCATCCTGCTATGACTCTGCGTATAATTGCCCACCCCTGTAAGAAAAACGTCCCTAGGAAGCACAAAAAGAGAGAAGCACAAAAAGAGCGGATATTGATATTGTGGTGATGAGACCTGTTGTGGGCATTACCAGCGTCTTTGGACCGGATATTAATCATTTCAACGTTGAGCCATCTGATTTCCTTGGACACATCACCAGCTCTGGACAAGTCCAAGCAGAATAGGTAGAAGCCTTTTATGTGTGGGCCATGGCTTTCAAAGATAGCCCGCCCTTCAAAGTCAGTGATTCCCCATCCAATCTTAGATTTATCAACACCTTTGCTGTTATGCCCTCACGGCATTCAACGAAGCTGAGTGATGAGGAATACAACAGAAACGTGGAAGAGTGAGAGCGGAGATGACGATGAAGATGAGCTGCTGCTTCTGCGGTGTAAAATAACTTGATTCTTACGGGAACCCGTGGATAATTTCCGGCTTACAAGTGACCAAGCTTCTAAAGAAGGGTTTAACCAATACCAAGGGTTTCCCGAGAAGTTCAGGAAACTATTCTGGGGGATTAAAAAGAGGATTATCTATTCTAGTGGCGCGTAAACAAGGCTTTCAATCAAGTACCCACGAGTCCACTCCATGTATAGAGCGTTTGCATTAAGTGGTATGCAGCTAAGATGCTTCTCAATCGAGAATACCTCATACTTATACCTTCAGCAGTGCAAGTGGCAGGATCTTCAAACCGGCTGGCCTAAATATATTGAGTATTTGTGTATATTCCACAAAGTGGCAGTCCTTACTGGGAGCCGTTTTTTCCCCAAACCAGTGGGTTTGAAGAAGGCAGTATCCCCTTAAAGGAAAATATTTGGGTATCCGCAATTTCCTATACATGTAGCAATTGAGCGAGCTCGATACCCCAAATGGGTTCGTTAGTTCGTATATATTGCTAAGATTTCACGGTCTAGTTTATATCAGTGGGATCCTGGGAGCACGATTTTTTTCAAAATTTATTCATCAATTTAATCATCACTGTTTGTTATTATTCACTCTCAACATGGCAGTTGGCCAAACCACGCCATGCGAAGCGGCCAACAATATGCGCATTCTGCCCAACAACTATTGCAGTAATGTTCGAAAAGGTTCGGGAATGTGGGACACTGGCATTTTTTTGAATTTTGAATTTTGAATTTGGAATGTTTTGAATTTGGAATGTTTTGAATTTTGAATTTCTCGGCCGTCTTTCAAGGTTGGGCCATATCCATATGTCGGCATGATTGGCCTCTAGCAGGCCTTTTTAACACGGTTGATCATATAGCTTCCTGTTTGTTCGCAACTTCAGTAAAATATTTATCTCTCTTTACTTTCATTACTTTTCCTTTTTTCTAGTGTTAAGTTCTTGTCTTGGATTCCTGAACACCAACTTGCTAGTTCCATTCTTTAAATCTGGGGGTCCGCGATTCTGTCCGTCGCAACACCACCAACTACAATTGCTTTCCAGATAAAATGTGTATGATGATTCCTAAGGCGGCAAGACTGTCCCCCAGACAAAGAAAGCATCTGAAATACTATCAAAGTGGCTGTCGCTGAGTCAAAACTGGAACTTCCCTTTCCGGTGACACAATCTTTCAAAGGCAGAAAGGAAGAAAAATGGCGTTGGAGAGCTTGCTTAACAGTTTTACTGGCATTAATAGTGATCGGAAGAATTACCACTATGCTAAGAAGGTAGATTCTTTTGAGGATATTATGGAGATTCAAATGAAGAAACAAAAGCTTTCCAGAGACTAAAAGAAGAAATAGTGAATGTCACTATTATTATGCTTGATTTCTCTAGCTCTAAATCCAAAAACTAGATGAGAGTTCGATGTTCCGGGATAGGTTTATTGATTTATATCCAGTCTTTGGAACCGCCCTGACAACGCGTTCTTTAGATTAGACGGGGCTTTATAAGCGTGGGTTATTTCCATCGATTGGCTTCGGGAGCTTGGGATAACCCCACGGCCGGTCACGTGACCGTGCCACGCTGGCCTGCCTTTTGCATCCAATTCAAAGGAGGCCCTGTTCTAAGGGTAGATAGAAGTATATGATCAAAGTGTCATAGAAGTATCATCAGAAGTATCATCAGAAGCTGTAAAGTGATAAAAAGCACACCAGAAAACTGCAAATCAAAAGTGGAGGTTTTTTAACTTTTTTTAACAGTCATCATATTACCGGACGTTATTGAATGTCCAGATTCCCCCACCAACAACCAAAAACTATAATAGAAAATAACACATCGCAACTTCACCCTGTTCAATCAAATAATTCAGGCAAAATCTTTGGCCTGGAAATGAATCCTCGTCACGTGCTTGCCCAAGATAATCTCAACAATACTATATCACATTTTGTCATCGGCCCGTCGTTATATATTATCTGGATGTAAGTCTGCCGGGATAATATTCCAAAAAACACCTTATTCAGCAATACAGTGCCCACAAGCAAGTAACCTTAAACACTGCACGGTGTTATTGGCAAAAACACCCAAACACATCCCACCAGATTCTTCGCCATGGCATAATAGGCAATTTAGAATATGCCCAAGAACAATCGACCCTGTGGTGGCCACTAACACCGCATCCTTGGTAGTAAAACAATTGCAGCATGGAATTGGTAAACGTAGGCATAGCCTTGAATGTATAAACAAGTCATGCATTCAATTTCGACCCTGGTATTTTAACGCACTGGAAACCCCCCCTCCTCCCCCCCCGTTTCACTCCCCCCAATCACGCAATGCCTTAATAGCATATCTTATAATAAGGACAGGACCAGAAACATCTTGAAAGAGGCAATTTTTCTTCGCTTTTGCTCCTTCTTCGCTTTTCCACCATCTCCGCCAAGATGAAATTAAACATACTATCACTCATTCTAGCGGAAGTGGGGCTCACTTCCACCCTGCCTGCAACACAGCCTCATGTGGCCTTCTATTCAGATCCACAGGCAATTTATCCCAGGCAAATCAAAACAGCCACATGTTTCGACCATGATGTTCAAAAGCGAATGGACGAGACTTTTGACCACCGGCAATGCGCCTTTCCTCAGTCGTACACCCACGAAGTTCTCATGGCGGAAAGACGAAGGGCCAACGAAGCCTTGGACAGGTTCTTCAAACACTTGAAGTCGTTTGTGCACGAGACGGTTTTTGATGTATACAGATTCGAGACCATGGGTGACGAGCTTCTGCAGGAAATGAGGCTCATCAGTGATTCTGTCGAACGCGTGGCGTCGTGCAACAAAGAGATATCTGACCAGCTCGTGTTTTCCACATACGTGTTTCAGGTGATGGTGGAATCGATCGAGCTTTTGAAATACTACGAGTCGATTGAAACCGCGGGCCGCCACTTCCTTTGTGCCATTATCGATCTCAACGTAAGACTCTTGGCTTTACACGATTCGCATGGATGGCCTGATTTCAAAATCGAAGGCCTTGCGGTGCGCGTGTACCTGAATACTCAATATTTGCATCTATTGAAAGAAGGCTTCGAGGCGTCGGGGCCCGAGACGTTTGGCAAAAGAATGATGTTCAATAGCCAGTTTCGGCAGGCGGAAAGCACCCTCAATTTCTTAGCTTGCTGGCTCCCTACGATGGCAGATAACATGGATGTATTTTAGTGATGTGTGCACGGTCTTATTTGGCCTGGTGGTGTATGTGTTGGAGAGGGGGCGTCACCTCCGGAGCTGAAGGAGAGCATCAAGTTGGTCCAAGGCTGTTTTTATCGTCACTTTGGAGGGTGGAGAGTTTTCCGTTGTGGTGTGGGAAAAGAACATGAAGGTGAATCAAATCAGTGGTTAGTATGCAATTTCTTTCTGGTTGACTGGCGATATTTCCCTGATTGTTTGAATACACGAGTTTCCCGATGTCTGTTTCAGAGTGTCTGTTTCAGAGTGTCTGTTTCAGAGTGTCTGTTTCAGAATGTCTCGGAGAAGTCCATTCTGTAGGGGTTCACTTCTTTATGAATCATTTAGGTAAGTTTTAGGTACCAAATAACTTGAAAACACCGGTTCTTATCAAACACAGGGGCACTCTTTAAGATACCACCCTACAGAATATGATAACACAGCGAATGAGAATTGTCCATTGGACGCATATATAATGCTGAAATTCTGATAATGTGATTATTCCAAGGAGCGTTTCGGAGGCAATTGGCCCCGTCTTACCCACCAAGGCTTCACGGAGAACACTCCATTCACCTGGCGGTGCAACGAGTGCCGAAAACAGCTCTGCTCGGTTTAAGGAAGTCTGTGTTTGAAAAACCTTCAATCAGTCACATTAGTGTTCTCAGAAGCCCGAAAATGGTTTCGTAATGAACAAAATATTTCAGCAGGTGAGGCGGGGGTTCTGGAGTTTGCGTGTATGGATTTGATGCATGATGGGATACTGTAGTTTCACAAAGACGGCCATTTTCCGCTTGTCAAGGTATAAAAAGGCGCTGAAATAACCAAGCGGAACCCTTTGGGAAACCTATAAGCGGGAAAAACAGCAAAGGCAAAGAGAAACAATAGAAACATGGAGGAGACACCATTTGAACGTCTTCCTTCCAAAAAGGGGTATGGGTTGGTACTATTGAATCACCGCTTCGACGCATTTGGATGGGATTCTTAGGGGTTTCCGATGGAGACAGCTATATGGATTATGTGTGATGCCAAGGTATCTACATGTATCCAGGTTTGGGAGGCCCAAAAGGCCATTCTAAAGAAGGACAGATCCCAAAAACCGGGAAACCGATATCATAATTGGGCCCAATAATAGTCAAGGCTTTGTGAACCGTGCTTCAACGTTGTTTGAGGCGGGCACAATACTAGCTTCCATTGATATTCCCGCCACGAGCGCCTCATCAACCCACTGGATACGAAATCTCGACCCCGCCACATAAAACCGCCTCTGGGCGGCGCTAAGAAAGACCAACGTGTCCACTAAGGCCGATGCTTCGATTTAGTACAAGAAAAGTCAAACAATGGGACCTCACTGTGGATGTCCAGTCACGTGGGGTGAAGAAGGGTCTTATGCCACATTCTTCAACCAAAGAAGGCCATCTCAAGACTAGGTTAAGTTTGTGCATGTTTCAAACAATAGAAAAAGACGCACCCACGGTTTTTCCGAAGGAGCCCTTTTGCTCACACAAATTACCCGGCATAATCGCGAGGACCCTTGCGCCCGCCAGAAATCATTCCTTAAAGCCGCACCACCGGAGCGTTTCAATAGGGCCTCAAGCAGTGTTGGGCAGGCGTAGCAGGGAACAATTACCAGGCCTAGTACTAGAGTCTCAGGGTTAGTGTGTTTCTGTCTCTAAAAAAAGAACTCGTTGGACTGGTGTTCTGGAATTGAAGAATGGTGTCACGCGGGAAATATCAATCCAACGAGGGGCTCTATTTAGTAATAAAGAGAAGAAAATAAGGTAAATTGATGGAATGAACCCCGCAATCAGCGTATTCTATTGATATAAGGCTTCCCTCCCGGAAGAGGGAATACCTAAACACCCCACGAGTCCCTCAAAGGGGGATTATCCAACATTATAAATTGAGAATACAATATAGTGTATATGTAAATCAAAAGTCATCTGTATGGTACAAAGATTGTCTGATTTACGCGATTTACCACCACGAATCTGACCAGCTTGAGTAATTATGCATCTAATAGCTCTTCACACCATGGATCATCAAACCCAGTAGGAAGAGAAGGTATTTTGACCGTATGCCAAAGTACTCATATTTGTTGGTTCAGGATCTGATCACTTTTTTGTATTCTGTTCACCAAACACACAAGGTCATTTAATTACACACCTGGTCACGCCACAACCTACATCACAAGTACCACAGCCATTACGGGTGGGCCAAGCAAAAGAAGTGCATGGAAACAGTCGTCCCATTAATGAAGATGCAAGTCTAGCAGAAGGTCCGGAAATAACAACTACCGGTCCTATTTTTTTTTAAAAGAAACAGTTCGTATTACAGGACGCCACTTTTCAGTGTCCTAAAAGTCTATATATCGTCTATAGAGAAAACCCTGCAACACGTCTAATTATTGTACTGACTATTGAAAGCCTCCGGCTCTCCCGAGCCCTAGGCCTGCCTCCTTACATTGATCGCTGTGTAGGTTGCGTCAGCTCGTCTTGGCCTTGCTATGTCCCATGGCCTTCTTTAGCTGCCTAAGCAGTAAAGGCTGTAGGACTATTCCTCTCTGCGTCTCTCGGTGTCTAGAGCAATACACACGGCGGACTGTTTCGACGTACCAGTTAAGAATGGTCGATAAGTATTGTGTAATGGAGCCAGCTTTGAATCTAGATGCATCGGAGTTTCGATGTTTAAGAGATTCCACCAGAATGTTGTACATGCACAGTCATTGTAAATATGACTTTGAATGTTTTTCATGTTCACCTCTGTTAGCCAAAGGGGATATTTGGATCGAGGTACCGATTTCCTTGTGTCATGAACAGGGACATAGAACCCCAAATTAAAATGATGTAATGCTCATAAATCTCGATGTTTACGCCATTCGAATTTGTGGAGTACTTTCCAAAAATTTCCCATCTACGTATGCCTTTAGCTTCTGGAAAACTCCAAACAATGTGTAGGCATCACTGGTTTGAGGTTTTCCTGCTTCTTCTTCCTCTGATAACATGAAGCCATCTGCTCCTTTGCCAGGAGCCACATATGACGGCGAGATCCAATTGTCCTCGACAAGGGTTGAAGTCTCATAAATCCTGGACCGAGGGACATTTTCTTGCCATGCTTTGAGATAGCAAACGTCCGTTTTTGTGAACGTCCACTTGGGATTTTCAAAGAACTTCCCTGAGTTTTCAGGAAGGAAATCGGAAACACAAAGCCCTTTAGATCGACCAACATGGGTTCGCGGATCCCCACTCATAATCTTCGCCATATGATGTGTAAGTTTTAGTCGAAGGTATCGTGTGTACCAACCCTTATCATCACCCCAAGTCGAGGCAAGCACTGCTGCCCTGTGTCCTTGCAATTGAGTTTTCATCTCGAGTAGGCCATATCCACCTTTCTTTGGCCGGGCATACATCGTATCAGATCATTGCTTTGAATACTGTATGAATACCCAGGTCCATTTTGGTGAGTTGCCCAGCTCCCAGACATTATTTTGTTACCAGATATCTCTGAGTGAGTCTCGTCACGAGGACAGCTCTCAGTAATAATTTACATCGTCATCAATAATAATGTATAGTGCTAATGTATACCCTCGGATCTGGATGTGAGAAGTTCTCTTCTTACAAACCCTTAGATCCCCAAAAGGGACCTCCGAGCCTACGATGGAAAATCTTTTCATCTCGTCGGCTCGCGCTTCGCGTCAGGTGATATTGTCCAGATATCGCATCTGTGTCAATCACGAGGTTCCGAGGTATGCTCATTTATCCGCTGATCACACTCATCGACCCGGTTGTAACCATGTCACCGCCGAAGTACAAGGACACTGGACCCCTGGCATAGCCCTGCCATGGGTGGGTTTAGAGACTCGTTCGGTCGACTAAAAACGTTTTCATCCGGAGGCGAAACCTCTAAGCATTCTTCCTCATGTATATATGGCTTCATTACATAGTGAAAAAACACAGTGAGTAGGTAGAACTGGTTCTTTCGCTGGCCACGATCTTTCAGGAGGCCAACAGCCCAACGATGATACTTTGCGGATATTTCCATCTGGCCGAAACCAGTAATGACTATTGTGCTACTTTGACAAGGAACACTTCTTTAGGGCCGCCTATTTAAATAAGGGCGGTCTTCCATGCTGGCAGTCGGCCCGTGACTCAGGTATGAATCATTCTGAATTCGAAACCTATTATTGCAAATGTCCGTGGACAACGCCATGGAACTCGATGATAGAAAAAAACCAGCAACGCGTTTTTTATCTGGGGGAAATTGATTAATTAATAATTAATAGTTGGATTCGCGGTGGGAAAGAATGCGCCTCTCACTGGGAAATAAGTCTCGGTAATTATTGCACGCCATTTTAATCTCCGCCAAAAAACAAGAAATCTGGGATAATTGGTGTGCCAATTCATCTTGTTCGAATATCATAAACAATCAATACGCAGCAAAAGAGAAATGCAAACGAGAAATTGGCGGTTCCCAAGTCGCCAGGCCTCACCGACGAACTGGAAACGTTTGGTGATTATGAGAAGGATACAATTGACCATACACATGGGCCGTTTATTGGTTGCGCTGACGATGGGTTGAAACCCACGCATATGCCACTGATCCAGATGAAGCCAGTCGAGTTGCTAACTCTGATGTGTGTTTTTGAAATGGGTTCATATAAAAGCAAGCACGTAGATTATACGATTGTCAGGCTGGCTTGACAACTGAGGAGGAACATATAATCCTAGGATTGATTGTGATGCTTTTGAAATTATTTTACTAGTTGATAAAGAAAAAGTTGATTTTTTAATGAATATTTTTCATCAATTGGCGAAAGGTTGTGTTTTTATGAATTAGTCTTAGTTTATAACTATTCGCGAAAGTGCAACTGGCCTCTACTGCAAGAACACACCCACGATTTGGCCACCGCAACAGGTGAAATAGATTTGAAAAATGAAACAATCTTTTAGGCAATAAACGGGAATCTTTGCTTTTTTATCTTATTTCCTCCCTTTCTTTTCGGTACCTCCTTTTCGCCAGTGAAGCGCGTAATTTGTCATTTTTTGTCTACGTTCACGTAATACGGTAACAAATTGCAGAATGTAAATTATATACGCAAAACACCATGTTTATGCGAGACTCTCACCAGGGATCGCGTCATGTGCTACGTTTGAGTAACATTACTGAAAAAGAAAAATATTTTGATGCCGCTTGTTTAATGCCGAAAGAGCCACTTCAAGTTCCAGGGAAAAGCTATCGCTTCAGGCCGTGCGACATGAATAGTGCCCTCTACGAACTTGTAATTGGTACCCTACTGCCAATTTGAAGAAGAAGACAGGCGTTTCAAGACAAGCAAAAATTTTGAAACTATGTCTGAGCTTGAATTTCCCTTGTATTTGTTTGGTTTGGAATCATAAAGGAACATATAATGACTCCATATGGAGGAAGATGCGTTTTCAGCCAAGTATTATTGGAGTAAATTTGATCTTATGAAGCGTAATAGATAAGCCTCGAAAAATGGCAGTTTTCCCACTATATTTTTATTTCATTAATGAGAGATCACTGGTGTACTTTTGAGTATCGAAGATTATGTTTCGATATAATGGATGCTACTTCTCAGATGATCCATACCAGCTAGTTGGCCGAGTGTTTCTCAGTGAGTAAGTTCACAAGAAAGACCTTCCAAAACGTTCGGGACTGTGAAATCGTAAATCTCGGAAATCCCCAGGACAGATGCCGATTATCTACTACCACCATCTCCATTTATGTGATCTTGAAGTCGTATATGCCTAACTAAATGGATATTCTCCACAATGTTTTGGGGTTGACAGTGGGGGTCGGGATCAAGAAAGTGGCAGAGGAAGGGGTCTGGACATAGCCGCTCATTCGATGATTTAAATAGACCTTAGAGAACCTTGATTGGTGATGGGACCTTAGAGGAAGGTTTGTACAGTTTCTTTTTATTTTTCCCCAAGAGTTTTTACTATTATCATTAAGTATATAATTTAACCGTCGGATAAGTTTGATACATTTTCCTTCACAACACGACTGAGAGAGAGGACATTTGACCCAGCAGTGTAGAGCGTCTGGTCCTTGTGCCATACGCCCACAGTTGGACTCCCAATGGGGTGGTGGCCAGCCCAGACAAGACGGTTAGCTTAAACACATCACTGGTGACCAATCGATTTCAACATTTGTCGTAGGAATGTACGTGTGTGACTAAGTTCTCTCGAGATGGAAAACCTGAATACACACAAATAGATTTGAAATTAAGACTCGATATTTTCAGACACGACCTAGGGCAAACACATCCACATTTTTCATGTTAAACATTCGCTTGCTGATTCGAAGTGTTGCTTTAGTGAAGTGGACCGGAAACTCGCGTTTATTCTGTTGCATAGATATGTAGTGGAGGTTTTGATGTATCATCTCGAGTTCCAAAAGTGATTTATTTTAAGGAATCGCTGCGGTAGGCAATGTCTTAATTTTAAAAGACTTTTTGGAATTGCAGATAATCGTGAAGAAAAGAGGGTCACACTGGGAACTCGCACGAGCAAAGGTCCACATAGATCATGAAGCATATGGACAATTACCAATCACAGAAGCGGACGAGCCTGTTCGTATATATGAAAGATACTTTCATGGTGTCTTCTCAGAGGACCTTAAAAGTACATTTAAAGAAGTCTAAACTCATGTCTTCTGGCCTAGTAAGGGCATGTGCGAAAGACACCTCTGGAATAGGCAAGGAAAACTTCCCCGTTTATATAGAGAAATAGTCTCCATATTTGACCTTAGACTAGCTACGGACCCTTGTCTGATGGGCCCGATACTCACATTTAACAAAGTCATCTGGACTCTGATCGATTGACTGAGGGAAGTATTTATAGAGACTCTTTCCCTAACTGTTGGTTTGTTTTCGAATCTCTGGTTTTCAAATAGTTATAAAACCCGTTCAATACGCTTTTACGCATTTTCAGTACGCTACGCATTACGCTTACGCGGATTGTGAAAGAGGCATTACGCTTACGCGGATGGTAAAGAGGCATTCCGCATTTTGTTACGTTTACGCAATCGACTTTTTGGCTTAGGTCGAGTTTTTCAGTTTGGTTATCGCCCGCGTGGGTCTCGGGGCCCGCGACTGTTGCGGAAATCCATATCTTGCTCGCGTCACGTGCGTTGATCTGGCAGATACCGGAGGGTCAAATCTATTAACCATTTCTGAGGAGGAGAGTTTTTCACGTTTTCACGTTTTCACGTTTTCACCTTTTTCACCTTGGATATCGCAGCATTGGGAATATTACATAGAAAAATCTTCTTTGCTGTTTTTTTGGTGCTGTCCAGCTTGTTCTTCTCCGAAGCCTGATCAAGCGTGTCTGGACTCTGAAGGCGTCATATTTGTCAGTGCATCTTCGTCAAGATTTGTGTCACCACTCTTTCAAAACACAAACGGGTGTGATTAAACGCCAGGTACACGCCACGGCTTACAAAACCCCCCACTTTAACTCATAAACTTCTTTCACCTGCCCCTTTTGTGGCCGTTGCTCCACGCGCTAGAATGTCCGATACCTCTCCGCTTCTACCGAAAACTAGGCGCCAAGGGAAAACCAAAAAGGGCGCCGCTGCCGCCGCCGCCGCCGCGGCCAAGCTGAAGCTCGGCACGTTTGACGGCGTGTTCCTTCCCACGTCCTTGAACGTGCTCTCCATCTTGATGTTCTTGAGATTCGGCTTCATTGTGGGCCAGATGGGCATCATGGGGTCGGTGTTGCTTTTGGTGATGTCGTACCTCATCAACGTGCTCACCGTGCTCTCCATCAGTGCCATATCCACCAACGGCACCGTCAAGGGAGGCGGCGCTTACTATATGATCTCACGGTCCCTAGGCCCCGAGTTTGGGGGTGCCATAGGCGTGATTTTCTTCATTGGCCAGATCTTGAACGCGTCATTAAACGTGGTGGGTTTCATCGAGCCGCTCCTCGTCAACTTTGGCAAGGTGGACGGCGACATTCTCCCGCTTTTGCCGGTGTCACACTGGTGGGAAATGGTGTACTCGACCATCTTGTTGGCGCTATGCACAGCAGTTGCTATTGTGGGCTCCTCGCTCGTGTCCAAGACGGCCTTTTGGCTATTTGTGCTCTTGACCTTAAGCACTCTCTCAATCCCTGCTTCGGCCCTTTTCATGCCGGCTGGCTTCCCCATCCCACCGCCTTTAGAGCACTTAAAGTACACCGGTCTCTCGTGGGCCACCACGGTGGAAAACCTCTGGCCCCACTTCACTAGCGGCGCCGTTGGGTCCGTGCAACCGCCCGGCGTGCCGGAGACGTTCCGCAATATGTTTGGAATTTTCTTCCCTGCCACCGCCGGCATTTTTGCGGGCGCATCGATGTCGGGTGACCTCGCAAACCCCTCGAGGTCAATTCCGAAGGGAACTCTCTACGGCCTCTTGACCAGCTTCATCTTATACTTGTTGGTGATTGTATCTTTGGGCGCATCCACTCCACGGGAGTTGCTCCATAAGGACATCAAGATCATCCAATCAGTCAACATGAATGGTCTCATCATTATCATTGGCGAGGTCTCAACCTCTCTTTTCTCGGTCATCATGGGCGTTGTAGGTGCTGCCTCCATGTTGAATGCCATTGCCGACGACCGCATCATCCCGGGGCTATCGCTTTTCGCCACCCGCAAGAAACTGCCTTCGCAGAAAAGAAGGGCAGAACTTTACAGTATATTTCTCACGTGGGTTCTTGCTCAGGTGTTTCTCTTTGCTGATATCAACCAAATCGCCACCTTCATTACCATGGCGTTTTTGATGACTTTCTTGGTCACCAACTTGGCGTGTTTTTTGTTGAGACTCGGTTCGGCACCCAACTTTCGACCCTCCTTCAAATACTTCAACTCAAAAACCGCCTTCACTGGTGGCTTGACCTCCATAATCGCCATGTATATTTGTGACGGCGTCTCTGCAACATCGGTGATCATTTTCTTGGTGTTCCTCATCATGGTCATCCATTACTCAACCCCTCCACTGAAATTCGGCGATATTCTGCAGCTTTTGATCTACCACCAAGTCCGCAAATACTTGCTTCGACTCAAGTTACAGATGAGTGTGAAGTACTGGAGACCCCAGATCTTGTTGTTGTGTGATGATCCGCAGACGTCTTGGAACTTGATCGGGTTCTGTAACCATCTTAAGAAGGGTGGACTTTACATATTGGGCCACGTGGTTTTGCTTACCGATGAAGGCGCAAAAAACACGTCAACCAACGTGTCTTCAGAATTCAATGTTGACTCATTCAAAGAAGTCCAGAAGCAAAAGAACGCGTGGGTAAAACTAAGAGATATGGCCAAAATCAAAGCATTTGTCCAAATTGCTATTGGCCCGTCTCTTCCATGGGGAGTGCGAAACGTCTTTCTTGGTTCTGGTTTGGGTGGTATGAAGCCAAACATTACCGTCATTGGCTTTTACGATTTCCAGAAACACGGCGTTGAGCTCCCCATGAAACAGGCCCATCTACAGTTGCCCACCGACGACTGTCGGAAAGAAAAGAAGGTATCTGTGAATCAATGGGTCCAAATCGTTGAAGACTTGGTGATTATGCAAGCTACGGTGGCGGTAGCAGCCAATTTTAGGGGCTTGAGTCTCCCGGTTTTTGACAAGCTGTGGATCAAAAATAAAATGGCACAAAGAGAACCCAAAGCAAAGAAGTACATTGACCTCTACCCCATTCAAATGTCTACTATCTGTTTGCTTGAGGATGGTAAGTCTGTCATGTCGACAAACTTCGATACTTATACGTTGATTTTACAGTTGGGGCTGATCCTTTCTACTGTGGACGAATGGGAACAGAATGGCTACGTCTTGCGGATCATTGCTTTTGTTGAAAGTAGTAGCGAGCAAGAAGACGAAAAGCAAAGACTAGAGAACCTTCTCAGCAGCTTGAGAATTGATGCCGAGGTTAAGATTGTCTGCTTCGATAGTGAAAACCTCCATAGTTACAACCTTATGGTGAAAGGATGCGATGTCACTGATGAGACGCTGGAAATATTCGAACACATTGAACTGATCTTGGAGGAAGACCAATGGTGGATTAACATGGTGGAAGCCAGGGAAGCCATCCGGGATGTGGAGTCTCAAAAGCAACAGAAAAAAAGCACTGGAAGCATTTCTAGGGCCATAAAAATAGCCGACGATCTTCCAGAGAGACTCCGATCTCTTAATTTTAGCCCCAAGAGTCCCTCAGAAGGCCTCGGGTTGGGTAAGTCTTTGCAGAATAACAGGCGATACACTTTATCTACCTTACATCAACAAGGGTTATCAATGTCTCTTAACATGAAGGCCCAGGGTGATGGGCTGTTCTTCAAGTATGACGATACCATTGACACTACTGACGAAAGTGATACAGAGAAGGAGTACATCAAGGAAGACACTGCGAGCCACAGGTCGAGTGTTTTACATCAACAAGGAATTATCCCACCACCAGCAAACCCAGCTGGGCCAACTTACGGTGCTGCTCAGAGATCAAGCCCTTCACCTACATGTCAACCACAGGAAAATGTTAGCTCAGCAGCTAGTCGAGCACGGTCTTCCGCCATTGGTCAAGGCGCCAAGCGGAGAACAAAGTTACATTCTAGAAGTCCCGATAGGCTCTCTTTACGGGCGTCAAAGTCAAATCTTCGGCCGAACTTCCTGGCGGGAAAAATCCCGCATTCTAAGATCCGAGATGATGAGGATGATGGTGAAGTGGATGAGGAGAGCGAGGATGTCAAGCCTTCCATCGCGTTTGTAGAGGAGGGAGACGAGTCCGGCGACGAAGAAAATGAAGCCAGCGAAGCGGTGGATGCGAATGTGGTGAATGTTGATGGTATAACTGCCGGGGATAAGCTTGTCAAAGAAAATGTTTCGACGAACAACTCACTGAACAACTCGTTGATGGAAAAAAGTAACGCGGGGCTCAAGGAGACGTCCAGACGAGCTATCCAGGGGAAGAAGATTGGTCAAACAGTTCATTTCAATCCCAAGTTTGAAGACAGAGGCAAGACGCTGACTCCGTCAATTCTAACAAATGACGGGATCCATGAACATTTGCAGTCACCGCGATTCAGAGACGAGGACGAAGATATTTCTGCTTCCAGCAGAGAAGTCTCGACGTTGAATTTATTAGGAAATGCCACTGCGGCCGAGCCGGAGAACAAGCTCACGCATAAGCAGCTACAGAAAGAATTGGAGCAGCTCACGTTCAGCGATTTGCCAGCCAAGGGCCAACACATTATTCTTAATGAGCTCATGAAGAAGATTTCCAAGAAGGATGAAACGGCAGTGATTTTCTCAACGCTCCCAGCACCAGCGATCGGCACGCATTTGGACGATGACGAGTCGGCTGCCTATACCAACAGTCTTGCGATCTGGCTTGATGACTTGGCTCCGGTGCTTCTTCTAAACTCGCAGACCGTGACTGTTACTACGTCATTGTAAGGAGGATATTATGGGCGCGAAAGGGAAGAGGGGATATAGATTTATTGAAGGGGCCGGCGAAAACCCAGCGGAGGACGATTTTACCGAAAAGGAGACAGGAGGATACATGGCCTAGTGGTTGAGAAAATGGGGATTGAATCTGGCCAGGCCCAGCCAATTTGGCATAGATGGGGAAAAAAGAACAAAAAAACCATCGGATCCGGCTAAGGTGCTTTCTCAGTCTCTCCCTGACTTGATTTACTTTCTTTTCTCTGTTCTGATTGCTCTCTTATCGCTTTGTTATCGCTTTGTTATCTTTTGCTACATATGCTACTATACGGGGACTGCACACAGACGCATTATCTGGGCCTCACTGCTTCAGAGATGGCATCTGATTACCTGAACCATGGTACCCAAATCATCGCACATATTGTACCATCACCTTTTCCCCAAAAAAGGAGTATTTTGACGATAAGGTGTGCATTTTCAAAACCCAAGAAACAACGAAAAAACAAGAGGACGCCCACGATCGCCTCAATCCCTGATCCAAGTAAGTTTGTATATTATTCTCTCTTCACTTAACTAACATGTCGGAAGAACAAGAGCAGCTCACAAAACTCGAGAAACTCGAGAAAAGACGGCAACAGTTGGAAAAATGGAAACTCAAAAAGGCCTCAGCTGAGGCTCAAAAGGATACCCCTTCGAACTCACCACAACCTGTGGCAAATGGACCCGGGCTGGCAGTGCCAGTACAGACATTAGATGTGGAAAATGGCCCGAAATCGGAGCTTTCTCCAGAGGAGATCAAAAAGATTGAACGACAGAAGAAGCTAGAAGCATGGAAACGGAAGAAACAGCAGGCAACAAATACTGCGCCAGTGCTGCTGCCGGCACCAGAAACAAGCGTGTCGGTGACAAATGAACAAACCCCCACCAAAAGCCAAATGCAGAACCAGGGCCGTGTGGATGCGTGGAAAAAACGGAAAACAAACGGCGGGCCCGTGGCGGTGATTTCGGCTCCAATAAAGGCAATTGCTCGCAAAAGAAACTTGGCCAGTGCACGTGCCAATGTGTTTGGAGGTGACGATGATGACGACGCTGCATCACGGCCCAAGTTCCGAGCCCCAACAGGACCCAAAACCACCTACAACCGGGCTGTTGAGCATAATACGGTAGATATTGAACAGCCAGAGAAGGAGAAAGACGAGCTCGATGCTTTTCTAGACTCGCTACAGCCACACGAAGTGGAATCCGTGGAAAGTAATGGCGAAGCAAGTGCCAATCACGTGACCCCGGCTTTGACGGGGTCCCTACCTAGTGTTTTGGAAAGTGTGAGCGGGGGTGCCAGTTTAGATGCTGGATCTGACGAAGGCTCCGATGAAGAAGACGCCGACGACAAGCTCATTGAAGCCAAGATGAAGAACTTTGCCAAGGGCAAGGAGCTCACCAAAGTTGACCATGATCAAGTGGAATACGCCGCATTCCGCAAGGATTTCTACGTGCAGCCGCCCGTGATAAGTGCCCTTAGCGGATGATGACGTCAAGGCATTACGGCTTGAGCTCGACGGCATCAAAGTCTCGGGCAAAGACGTTCCACGGCCGATCTGGGAATGGGACCATTTGGGCCTCTCCCCTCTTGTGCGGTCGGTCATGGAGGAGAAGCTTTCGTACACAAAACCCACGTCGATCCAGTGCCAGGCGCTTCCGGCGATCATGTCGGGGCGTGACTTCATGGGCGTGGCAAAGACGGGCTCTGGCAAAACCTTGGCGTTTGTGCTCCCACTTTTGAGCCATGTACAAGACCAACCCCCGTTGGCGAAAGGAGACGGGCCCATTGCCGTGTTGTTGACCCCCACGCGTGAACTTGCGCTTCAGATCTATAAACAGCTCAGCCATTTCACCAAAAAATTGGCGATTTCCGCATGCTGTTGTTATGGTGGTTCGTCTATCGAGCCGCAGATCGCCGAGCTCAAGAAAGGTTCGCAGATCGTGGTGGCCACCCCGGGAAGACTCATTGACTTACTTGCGGCCAACAATGGCCGTGTTTGCAACTTGCGGAGGGTCACGTACATTGTGCTTGACGAGGCCGACCGTATGTTTGACTTTGGGTTCGAGCCGCAAGTCAATAAGATTTTTGCCCAGATTCGTCCCGACCGCCAAAGTATTCTTTTTTCCGCCACCTTTGCCAAAAAAATGGAGAGTCTTGCGCGGGCGGTGCTCCAGAACCCCGTGGAGGTGGTCGTGGGTGGAATAAGCGTGGTGGCCCCCGAAATCACGCAAAATGTGGAATTCTTCGAAATTCACGACGACGACACCCCCGAATCTGTGTTTGGGCGGAAGTTCGACCGTCTCTTGGAGGTTTTGGATGAATACGCGGGGGTTAAAAAGCTCGTGTTTGTTGAAAAACAGGAGTCTGCCGATAGTTTGCTTGTCAAGTTGCTTGCACACAAGGTTCCATGTGTGGCTATTCATGGCGGGAAAGAGCAAATCGACCGGAAATACGCCATCCGCGAGTTTTCCAGCCGTGACAGTGGCATCGATGTGCTTATTGCTACTTCTATTGCAGCCAGAGGCCTCGATGTCAAGGGCCTTGATGTTGTGGTGAATTTTGACCCGGCAAACCACATGGAGGATTATGTGCACCGGGTCGGGCGTACAGGCCGAGCAGGCAACCGGGGCGATGCCTATACTTTTGTCACATCGACGCAAGAACGGCCCATTACCGACCTTGTGAAAGCTCTCAGGCTAAGCAAAGTGCCCGAAGACGCAATTGATGCGCGTCTTATCAAAATTGCTTCCACCTTCTTGGATAAAGTCAAGACAGGCAAGGAGAAGTTCCGGTTTGGGTTTGGCGGTAACGGGTTGACTAAGCTTGATGAAACGCGTAACTCGTCCAAACTGTTGGAGCGTAGGGCGTATGATGTTGACAGTGAAGCTAAGCTAGTGCAGCCAAAGAAGGGCGATGGTCCGAGGAAAGAGGGGTCCGCTTCATCGCTTGACTTGCCCGAGTTCAAGGTGATCGAGGGCCGGGCCGAGGAAACTTCCGGCCCCGATAGATGTAAGTTCCACTCGCGGGTCACCATTAATGATCTTCCCCAGAAGGCAAGATGGGTGGTGGTCAATGCCGACAGCCTTGCACAAATCATCGAAGCTACGTCTACGTCAATCACAAACAAGGGCCAGTACTACGCACCCAACACCAAGATCCCCACCACGGTCAAGAAAGGTGGCCGAGAAGTTGCTGCCCCTCCGAAATTGTATCTACTTATTGAGGGCCTCACGGAAAACGCCGTGAGCGAAGCCAACCGGATGATCCGGCAAAAAATGATCGAGGGTCTTGAGCAGGCCAGTGCCGACGAAGGACTGACTGCTCCGGGCAAGTATACCGTTTAGGTGTGTTGGTTTTTTTTCTTTTCATTGCTGAGATGGATACATTGTGTGGGGAGACGTTTCCTGCAGGAGCAGCACCTGGGATGTTATCCTCGGTGCTCTTGGTGTGGGGCAGGCAGGCAAAAAAGGGTAGAAGCTTTGGGTCATAACGATATTCTTTTTCTTTCTTTCTTTCTTTCTTGCTTTCCAAATTGGTCCTATCGTCAAGACTTGAAAAAGATTGAAAAAGATTGATATCAAAAAATTGGAACCGACCCATCACTGACCATGACTTTTGACCCACTCCTTTTCGCCAAATTCACCAAATGGGTGGTCAAGGAGATCGAGCCCGGGTTTGTTCGTGTCCTGTACAACAACCCGAAGACGTTGAATGCATACGCCGAAGAGGACTGGAGGGCGTATCACCAGATATTGACCATACTTGATAGTGATGCCGATACAAACGTCATCTTGATATCGTCATCATTTGCCAGGGCGTTTTCGTCCGGGTTGAACTTGAAGGCCGCATTGGGATTGTTGGACGGAGATAATAAGACGGAGGAAATGTCGTTTGCTCAAAAAAAAACCAAGATGTACTCGCATATCAGGGAATTCCAGGATGCCATAGCAATGCCTGCGAGAATGAGAACCCCAACTATTGCGTTACTAAATGGAATCAACTATGGGTTGGCTTTGGACATTGCCTCGGCTTGCACCATCCGAGTAGCCACGCAGGATGCACAGTTCTCCATCCGCGAGATAAAAATCGGCCTTGTTGCGGACATGGGCTCGTTGCAGAGGATTACTAGGCTTGTAGGAAACCGGTCGTTGGTCAACCAATACGCCTTGACGGGGGAAGTTTTCGGTGCACAAGAAGCGTTGAGTGTTGGTTTTGTCAGCAAGGTCGTGGAGGACTTTGATTCTGGCATCGACTACTGTGTGGCCATGGGCCAAGACATCAATTCCAATCCGTCTTGGGCAATCAAGGGCACCAAGGACTCGATCCAGTATATTGTGGATGGAGGAACCCACGAGCAAGGATTGTTGAACATTGCGCAGTATAACGCGGTGCACTTGGTGGGGGGCCTCCCAAAGATGCCAGCTGGGAGGAAGAAAGGGAAGCTTTAGGGCTATTTCGGGGTGGGAATGGGACTTTAATGATGGAGGGGGATTCATACTCCGCATTATCTGAACGCACCCCTCTTATCGGGACGCCTACCCCAGGTACTTCAACCGGACAACATCACACCTAGCTTTGCTTTTTGAAGACGCCATATGTTTTCGGGACACGGCAAAATCCCAGGGGGCCTTTCGACGGGTCCGAAAATTCTGGTGGTGTGCTGTTACTCCTGGACCCCAAGTCTTGTATCCGGGTTGGAAGGGGGCGAGACCCGAGAAGAGTGCAAGCGACAATTCTTGACTAGCGGGGGTTCCCAGCGGATTTTCTCGCGGAGCGTTAGTAACGGAGTTTCCTCTCCCTGATCCGCTTCCTCTACATCTTCCTCTTTATATACCACCCTCCAGTCCAACTGGGGCGTATTTCCCTTAGAAGGCTGCGCACGTGACCGATGTCGGACAAGACAAAAAAAGTTCCCTAGACGTCTTGTGCGCAGCGGTATATACACACCCCTGTATACACACCCACCATCAAGAAGGTGATGTACAATGAAAAATCCATACGGTCCCCACGAACAACTACGAGCAAATGACGGGGGTTTACACGCTAATACGCGCACAGAGATGCCGTCTGCTCAAAGCGAAACGGAAATTCTCCACCACTCGTGAAAAAAGCGCGCCAATCGGCGTCCAACTGCCGGTTTTAGATGCCAACCTCTCAGGCGCTACAGTGGCCGAATACCTCGCCAGAACACTGGCCCAGAGTTTCCTTGGGAGCCTTTCCAGGGCCCATACGCGGTCGGTAGATGTGGCGCTGGTCGACAGGGGTGCTTATGTCAAGTCGGAAATCGCCGAACTTCTCCGTAGCCACTGTTACGATGCGCTTCTTCTGACCATGACCCGATGGACATCCAGACGACTGAAAGTGTCGTGGAAAGACGTGCTAGACCAGCGGGAATTGGCTTATATCATGCTGAAACTCGTGGGGTACCAGAAAGACCTTCTTTTCAAGGCCAGCACCCAAAAAATGATGGGGCTCCAGGGGCAAACCACCGGGGAAATGGACATGGCGGGTGTGCGGGAAGTCCGTGAGCAAATCCGGGCAGTGTACTCGAACTTGCTCTTAGAACCGGGCCAGGAAGGTGCGCATTTGTACTCGAAATCGCGTGGCGTGCTTGAGAAGCCGCTGGAGACCAATTCCACCTCGTACCAATTCACGGCCACCGACTACGAAAACATGATTTCGCTCGAACTCAACAATGGTAAATTGGACTTGGCGTCGCGCTGGTTCCGGCGCATGGAGCTCCAACACGGCTCCAACCGCCATTACGCTTACATGACCCACGGGCTCTGGCTCCTCCGATTCCGTGTGTTTGGAAACGCTCAGCTGTCGTTGTGGAGAGTGGAGCGGTCAGTGCTCAATGACGTGATTGTGAACCCGCGGCAATCGCCGTTCAAGGCCTCGGTCAAGTGGCTTGATCTCTTTAAGGAATTCATGACCCACCAACGGTCGCTGCTGGGCAAGTCCCGGTGCATTTTCACCAACGAACTAGTGGCGGTGATGTTGGCATCGATTGCCCACGGACGGAACGTGGAACAGGCGGAAAAACTCGTGGAGGCTAACTGGGGGATCACGCTGCAGGGCCAGCTATTGGCGGGGTTCGAAAAACCGACGCCCCAGAGCCCCCTCTTTCCCAACATTGCCGTGCTTACAGCGGTGCTGGTGGCCATGCTCTACAACCAGAAGTACGTGGCATGCATGTCGTACATCAACGCTTTCCAGCACCACTATGCGCTTGATCTTGGGCATGAGTCGGCCAAGGTGTTCTGGGACCAGCTTTTCCGCTGGGCCGAGATCGCCACCAAGTACTCCGAGGCACGTGCGTTCCAGTACTTCGTCAACGAGACAGGCTCACTGGCGTTCGCTGGTCTGGCCGTCGGTCTTAGCGACGAGTTCCCCGTGCTTTTGGAAGAGGCCAAGAAGTCAGACAATTTCGACTACGCGGGCTACTTGAAGTTTGTTTCTGATCTCCGTGCACAGAGGGTGGGGTTGATCTCTGAGCTCTGGAAATGTTTCCACGAGAGCACTCCGGGATTTTCGGCGAGGCCCTACCGTACCTATCTCCAACTTGCCCACGAGTATGCCCAAGTGCTGGTGGTACTGAGTGTGGTTGAAGGCGAGCAGCTTTGCTCTGACGTGTGCTACGACTTGTTGCGTCATCTCCTTGGAGAACTCGAGACTTACGGCGTATCCCCCGAGTCTTTCAATGCTTCTGCCGTGGAGACAAAAGTGATGAAGATCCGAGAGCTCTATGTGAGCACATTGAAGACACTTATCAATGCCAAGGGCCATGCTGGTCGGCTAGGGGAAATCCCTCACATCACTGCAAAGTGGGGACTTGACGAAGACATGAAGCAGATGCTTTCGCAATGGGCCCAGCGCAATGAGAATGAGTATTTGGAGAAATTGAACCAGATGGAAGCCAAGCGGCTTGTGGACGAAGACGAGGACGGCTTCTTGGATCTTTTGTGAGTGGGAAGAGAAACTCCACAGAAGCGTCCACAGAAGCGCCCAGAAGCGCCCACAGAAGCGCCCTACAGAAGCTACGCAAACAACCTGAAGAATCTACAAACAAGCTGAAATACACCCACTTGGCGACGGATCAATTCTGGCTGTCTGATTTAACCGTACCGAGTTTTCTGCTGGGGCCTGCACATAGTCGGCGCCTCAGTTTATGGACACGCGATAACATTGTCGTGGGCGGCGCACGACCTTCGCGGACGCGCAACTGGACACCTCGGCCACTTCTCCAACTGATTTCACCTGCAAACAACCTTTTCCAAATTATCACCTCATCAAATATACACAAAAATGGCCGAAGGTTTGGAGAAAATCACCGAGATCCCATCTGGATTCGTCAAGGACGGAACTGCGTTCATCAAGAAGTGCCAAAAGCCTACGCAAAAGGGTATGTTATTCGGTAATATGAGTGGGGCGATATGAGTGGTTGAAAGTGTAAAGCAGGAGAAATCCAGCACGTGGCGTGTTCCACGGTCATGAGTCGAGTTTGTTCTTGCTTTAGTGCTGATGACTCTGGCGTTGTTCGTTGGAAATTTGGCAAACTAAATTTGCTGGTTGTTTCCTTTTTTCAGTATGCTGAGTATGGCATGACATTTTTTGCCCAAAGATCCAAAGATCCAAACACCAAAGAAATCCCTGCCTCAACACCTTTTGTATAATACTAACATTTCAGAGTACTTCAAGATCATCAGAGCCGTTGGGATTGGTTTCATCATGATGGGTGTTGTTGGTTACGTGGTTAAGTTGTTGCACATCCCAATCAGATACTTGATTGTTTAAGCCCACCGTGCAGATACGAACACCAAGATACGAAGAAAAAATGTGAATACAATAATCTAATATACTTATCAGAAGAGTTGCTTTGGGACTAGTCTATGCTCTGAAGCCACGTAGAAATGGGAGCGAAATATCTCCCCCACCCCACTTTTGGGTCGCGCACGACTTTGTCGGTGACCCTAGCTTTTCACTGGAGTCGAATGGCCAAGCCGTTCCGTCATAGGCTCACCTTAACGCATGTTGGAAAGTCCTCGGAGGCTCCTGACATGGTTTGTAGAAGTATTAGCCTGACGTTCCCGCGACAGATATCAACGATATGATGACTCGTGCAATCGATAATCAATAATACAATAATACGTTTCCACCACCTCTGCATATTCACCGTAGGATGAACTATGTAGCCGTATTTGAAACACATTTCAAGCTGGCCTTTCTTGCTGGAATGGGCACACCGTTCAATTGATTTTCCTGGGCAGTGCTTATACAAGCCAATGCGTCGAGCAGCTTTGATCACCAAGTTTCAGGATAAGTGATCTGCACTCAATACGGCGAAGTCAAGTCAAAATGTAGATATCCTGGCGTGTGGGCATATATAGGGTTGTTTAAGAAGACCGTTTCGAGGCCCAAACGGAAAGTTACCTAAACCCTGCATGGCTATAAAAGGCAGTTTTGGCCAATAAGAGTCTCCATCCGAGGTTTTATCACCAGACTCGCATGGACAACTAGGGCCAGACGGCAGATGGTAAACTGCATGGCTCATTTCTAAATTATCGAGGTGCTGCGTTTTGAAGAAAAGAAGCGGAGAGGTGGCTTTCCCAAGGTTCGGCTTCTTTTTCTCGTCTCTTTTGGTATTCACTACTGAAGGTCGATGACATTTCCAAAAGGGCTTCTTAGCCGCAGCCTTCAACACGAAGGAGAATGTGGGCGAGGGGTTGTCGCTTAACTGTTCCTCAACAAAGCGTTCCTTCTGCAATGACGAATGCAACGCTTCCCCGAGCTGGGGAAACTTGGCGTGGTTTTCCGATACCTGCTTGACAACCGTGATGTTAGTCTGGGTCTGTGTCTGGCCCCGGAGCTCCTTCAAACTCCTGAACAACAAGTTCCTCCACCACCTGACAGACCATGGACCTTACTGTTACCTGTGAGGTCGTAATCTTTTCTGTTTAGATAGTGTACTATGGCCAATACAAGATCTAGCCCTGGTGACACTACTGGCACTAATGCGTCAGTCCACTATTCTTGCAACTACGAACTTGGACACTTCACCTTCGTTAAGACAAATAGGAAGGCGGCCAATATTGATTTCAAGAGTGTTGAAGACGAATCCATGGGTGGTAACTGGTCCACCAATCGTGCCTACCATTTATGCACACGCGATTGTTTCCTCTCAAGCGACTGAAAGGGCCTCATGGCCGTTAACCGTAGCCCCCTTCGCTACTATTTCGCTGTTTTTATAATACTTGCACTAATCTCGCGGGTATTACAGTAAAACCTCTATAAGTGGATACATTAAAAAAACGAAGATTTATCCAGATAGCCAGGATATCCAGTTACGGAGAATCCGGTGGTTTTCTCGATGTAATTAATTCCTGGAATGATAAAAAAATTAAAAACTAGTGGATGAAATAGAGACAGGTGAAGTGTATATAAATTCTTCTTTTTTGGCCAGAATGTAATCTTTGAAAAATTGAAAAATTGAATTGGATGCGCACTAATTCCATAGATTGATAACATTCACCACAAAAAGATGCCCTTTTTCCTCATAATTAAAGACTCTAGAAATAATTTTTAGACAATTTCAAAACTGTAGCTGTTACAAACGCAACGCTAATGTGAAAAGAAGGATGATTACTAGTATTTCATTCGATATTGAATACTCTTGCAGATAAGCCGATACTCGTTGTGTTGAGGTAAAAGATACCTGAAAATCTAGCCCGAGGGTGCAGGGGCCTAGCCATGTGCTACCCGGCGGTTGCAGTGTCGGGTAACCTTTACCACCAGCTTTTATATCAAGGGAAGTTTTGCACTACTTCTATCCTTGTATTTTTCCCTAAGGGTTTTTACTATTCTTTCTAAGTTATATATTCAATCGAACCATAAGTTACAATTATGTCTGTCCGGAATAAAAGTGAGACAACGGATGTTGGACCTACTGTCGTAGGATTTCTGGCTCTTAGCCCATATGCCCAAAGACTGTCTATGAGGTTGTGGTTAGCCCAGACAAGATGGTTAGCTACGGTACCCTACTGGTGACTAATAGACTTGAACAAACCGCTAAACGCGAGGCGAACAATACCATTGGTCGAGTCTCGAGGACTTAGACGAGTGATATAGGGTACCTGACACGAGAAAATATGTGGCACTATAGTCCATCCTTGGTTCGGTCTTGTGTTAGCATCCCGATCGTAAAAATTACAAGTGTCAGCTTGACTTGAGAAACGTATTTTGATATGTAAAGTATGAGGTATCTATTTGTTATGGCCGAAGAAGAATCTACCATCTTGGGTCTTCCTCTTCGTCTAAGAGGTAGATTCTCAGAAACCGTTGTGAAGAACGTGATATCTCTTCATACCAGTTAAATACCTAAGTCGTTTTGGAAACATTCTCGCCCGTATCGGCATAGGCATCCCAAGTATCGAAATTATAATTATTTTCTCACCTGCCAGTGGTTGGCCACCAAAAAAAAAGCCTTAGCATTCCACGGGACCACCTGGACTGTGTTCTGTTGGTTTTCACTTGTTATTGTGGACACTGGAAACATCATTTGGGATTTCCCTGCTTTTGTTTTCACCAACCAAGGATGAAAAGTAGCGACGAGTGGGGAAAAGTAACAACATCGCTACTTTGAAGTAGCGATTCCAGAAAAACCCAAGTAGTATTTATTTGTAGCGACGATACTTTCCCTTCTTGGTCGCTACTTCCTTTCGAAAATTGCCTTTCATCAATAGTAGTAGGTAGCCATATGTCTTGAATTGCTACGCCCAGAAATTCAGTCAACCCGGGATCAAAACCATTAATAAAGAGTAAGAGCTCTTGTTGCGTGAAGTATCCGGTTTCCGTCAATACGTTTTATCATTACTGGACGTTATTGTCAGGACGTGTCGGAATTAGCAATAACTCCAAGACGATAAAAAGAACACATCACCCCGTTCCAAGTTAATAACCCTCTTTATGACTTCACAAAAAAGTTGAGATTACGTAGGTTAGTACAGGGGGTATCTTTCTACGGCCTATATGATAATTCACATCGCACCTTTTCAAGCCTGGGGTCAAAAAACCGACGTTTTCCATTAAACCATGGAAACATATTGTTGATGGTTTTCTATAAATTGGATGGCCCCGTCTCGAGCCATTGCCAGCACCGTGAAGTTATCCAAATTACAAAAACAATGAACCAGTGGGAGATTTCCCTCCAATGGAACCTACTCAGATAACTATATGTTTGAAGCGTGGGATTCGGGTATATATGTGCCGTTTTCCGTAAATTGCAGTGGAAAAGGCCACCCTAAACCCCAACCTCAAGCGGTTTCCCAGTTGGGTAAGTGTATTTGCAGGTAATTGAAGCCCCGAAATAGGAATTGTTCGATGAAATCAATAAACTGTGCCCTAGCAGAGTCTTGAATACAGTAAAAGCACTTGCATGAGCTATTTACATGCGATTTTATGAAATTATCGAGCTTATCCATTTATCGAGCTTTTTTTTGACCCCATCTTGTGGATATGCATTCAAGGATTTTGAGGAAATAAATTCTTGATAATTATGTACTCTGATGTAAGTAGTATATTTATGAATATTTCATTAGAAAAAAAAGGGCGCTTAAAACCTTCAAAATCAGGTTTTATAAAAATGATCGTTTAATCATTCACGCTCGCTTTTTGAATTGGACATTATAATTGTAAAAAGCGGCAAATTCAAAGTTTTTCTGATAAAAGTAAGTACACAAACTTCTAGTTAAGTTTTTAATAAATGCCAAGTTTTTCCGGAAAGGTCAGGGAACCATTCTGGTGGTATTTTAAAATGTGGATTATCTATTTCAGTGGTGTGTAAATAAGTTTTTCAATCAAATACATGCGAATCCAATCCATTCATAGAGCGATTGAATTAAAGTGATATGCAGCTAAGACGCTTTTACTGTATGTCAAAAACGGACAAGGCACCAAACGAGCCTGGAAAGCGACACGAAAATACAGAGTGGTCGTTTTGTGGCAACAGGTCAGAATCTTCATCATTCGGTGTGGCCACTAAAAAGCGACACTCTAATTGAATCTTTTGAGCTACCGAATATTCTTTGGAGATGGGGTTCCTCCGACCGCGTCCCATGGAATATATTGGAACCATCCAACACCCCCAAAGCCAGGCCCTAGGATATGAAGAAAAGAACAAAAAATGCAAACAAACCGTGGCGCAGCACATCCATCACGCAAGAACAATGGCCCGGGTTGACCTGGCTCACGTGAGCAGCATTGTTCTTCTATAGCATACAAGCCAGCAGAAACTCACCAAGAAGGTGCACATCTGGGGTACAATGTAGGTAAGATACTAGGTAATTATTTGTGTTTTCAAGGAATCACAGGAAAAGAAAACAAAATCACGCTAATGACAATATTCACTGTAATTCATTGGAAGGCAGGTCTAAGAACTCGTAATAGGTATGGCCAATCTGGAAGATACGACAGTGAAAACGCTATACGCTTCAAATCACTTCCTCAAACCGGGTGGATATCCATAAGTGTTTGTCAGAAATTCCGGAACTATGGGAAGGTTTAGCACCACAAGAATGTGCGTGCACCAGCCTTTGCAGCCCGAATTTTGTGAGCTCAACAAAAAATTTTTTTGACAATGGCCGAAGCCAGGAGAAGGAGAAGGACAAACAATAAAGGCCAAGACTTGGAGCTATGCCCCTTAGTTTAGACATTCAATTAAAGATGTTGCAGTTTCCAGGGAAACCCGCTCGATCATTGAACTTAGTTTTACATGAAATGGGGGGTTACTTGAATATTCGTCAATGCCAGTATTAATATGGAAGATCTGGTTCTGGGTACCGAGCTGGGACGGAGCTGGTTCGGGAATCGAATAACGCAATCACTCCAAACCGGAAACCTCAGAACCAAAAGCTCAGAACCAAAATGCACCCCATTCTACTGCAACATACACATCAACCACACCACAATAGGCTGCCTCAGTATCAAAGCGTGCCAAGTAAATATCATTAATTGGAGTCCGATATACGGACGCTGCGCACGTTATAACACCCTGTCACGTGACTCCTGGCCCAATCTGACTACCGGGCCCCAGTAAATTACAGTAACAATATAAAAAAACACATTTGTTTTTGACATGGCCTCAGGTCACGCTTATAGATCACTGTTACATTTTGCCAATCTCGAAAATCCCTCTTAAACCCCCACTTCTCCGTGGCCTCACGCACGGGTGGAATTCTGCCCACTGGCAAATCCCCCTAAATCTCCTGCTGCTACATTTTTGGTGTAATACCCAAATATTGACCAATAAATCCATCCTCATTGTATTCCCTGGGGTGTGTTTACCAAAGGCGGTCGCGTGTATTGTTCTAGCTTTCCTAGCCCCAGGAAACAATGTGGAACTAAGTGCGGGTGCAAAATAGTGCCTTTGCTTGTCCCATTTAGGCAACATCACGTCCCATTGATTGATTTCAAGTCCAAAACAAAACAGAAAAAACACGGTTTTGTGTTTGCTCATCGCCCGGCCACTATAATACGCCTTGCAATATTTAAGGCCGGGCGTTCCGCTCGTGGTGGATTCCGCTTGTCTTTTTCTTCCCTCAAGAAACAGTATGATATTCAGTTCGCTCGTTTGGACCGCAGTGATTGCAGCGGTTTCTGCCGCCAACACCCCGGTGGCAGAGAAGTCTCACTATACCGTCAATCTTTACAAATCACCCGCCTTTATCCCCGGCCTGGTGGCGGAAAACCCCTTCTTAAGCGTGCCCCAGACCCCCTCCTCGGTGACTGCAGGAACCGACTTGATTACCGTGCAAGTACCCGGCCCCAGAAAACACTACATTTGGGAAATGACGGGGTTTTTTCAGGCCACCGAGTCGGGACCCATTACCTTCCGGTTATTAGAGCACCGCACGGCCTCTATCCAGCTTGGCTTCAAGGCCCAAGGCTCGCGGTACTTTGACGACCTCATTTCCGACCAAGTGCACAGTTTAAGCCACCGTAACGTCGCCACTTTCCAGTTGGAAAAGGGCCAGATCTATCCCTTGCGTGTTGTGTTCGTTGCCGGGACCAAGAGGTTGCCTCTTATGGCGCTGGCGAGAGGTCCTCTGGGTAGTGCAATGCCCATCACCTATGCTGTCAAAACGGAGCTTAGACAGCCGTTCTACAACTTGGAACGCGTCAGATCCCCCCAGGGCTCCGGCCCAGAAGATGTATGGGTGCCCCAATATTCCGAGGGCGATTTCATGTGCACGGTGTTTGCCACAGAGCAAGCCCAGCCCTCGTTGTCGTCGCTCCAGGACTTATCGAAATTCCCCAGCTGGCAAAGAGTGTTGGTGGATGCCGACAACCACAATGTCAAGCCCGAGTACTTGGACACGCCCCAAGTGGTGGAAATCGTGGGCCACTTCCGTGCTCCCATGGATGGCCAGTATAATATTTCCATGACGGAAAAGTTGATGGTGGGGCTTCAAGTGGGACCTGGCACCCCAACCAAGCACGCCCTGTACAAGGTGGACGACACTTGGACCATCTTGGACACGCGTGTGGGCACCAGCAGAACGCTTGAGCTCAAAAAGGACGTGTTTTATCCGTTCAGACTAGTGGTGGTCGGGGCAGAGGAGAGATTCCTGTGGAACATCGTCCAGGAGGGCCCAGACGGCGTGCAAGTGGATCTTTTTGGGTTGCTGCAACAGGAGCCAGAGCATGGAAAGCACACCTCCGCAAACGGGGTTCTGGAGAGTTTGGGAAAAACCGACGAGGATGTCAGCATTGCGTCCAGAATCTCTGACGGATCTGAGGGTGTGGATGCTGAGGGTCGTGATCCCACTCTGGCTGTTCAACAGGATGCTACCTCTGACAGTACTACTACAGTGGAAACCACAATCACCTTGACCAGAAGCGCCCGTTCGCAAGCCACGCACACTGGTGAGTCAGCAGGGTTTGTTCCTTCCGAAATGGCTCCCAGACGCAGCAGAACCTGCTTGCAGAAGACGTCCATCCAGACAACGCAAGTCAAGGAAACCACGGTGGTAAGTTCTGGTCCGGCCATGGCCGAAACACGTGTTTCTGAATACGCACTGGTTTATTCCACCATAGTGACTGCGCAGGCTCTAAGCTCTGCCGGGAGAACCCCTCAAACGTCCAAACAGTCTGAAGGCGACCATGAACCGGCAGCTCCAGCAGTGGTGGAGTCTTCACCAGGTTCATTGAAGTCCATGAAAGCTTCTTATCAGCAGAACATCACCTATGTGATGGCTTGCCTGAACAATACCGCTGCTTGTCGTTACTCGGGAGCAGGAGAGCCCCAGGGCCACCCCCAGGACCACCCCCACGTGCTCAACCTCGACTCGTCTGTGGCTTATGGGTCCGCCGCAGTTGAGGCCGTCGAGACGGTTATCGTGGTGGACGAGTATTTGACCGTTACTTCTACTATTTTCAGAACCAAAACCAGTGCTCCAACCACCGGTGCGGAGGGGCTGGAGAATGTGCATGAGGGATCGCAATCCGCTACTACAGGCTCGTCTCTGTTCCAGGTGGGTGTCTCTACATACGATGGATCGGGGGCCAAGGTGACGTCGGCCCTTTCGTTTGTTTTGGGGATGCTCTTGATTGCGTGGGTGTAGGTTTGTCTATGGTGGTTCTGGTCTGGGGAGTGGGCGAAGTATGTTATGTTTCTGGATTAGGTAATACACAAGGCGCAGGCTTTCATTTGGTTATATGTAATATGTGGCAGTGTTGTTAGAAAGTAGCGACGGTAGCGATGCTTCTTTCGCTACAAATAAATAGTAATACCTGGGTTTTTTGGAATCGCTGCTTGAAAGTAGCGAATGTTCATCGTAGGTTGGTGAAAACAAAAGCAGAAATTCCCAATGATCTAGTGTGTAGCGTCAATAAAAACTGAAAACCAACGGAAAACAGTCCAGGTGGTCCCGTGGAATGCTATGGCTGTTTTTTTGCTGGCCAACCACCGGCAGGTGTGAAAATAGTTATAATTTCGATACTTGGGAGGACTATACCGATATGGGCGAGAGTGTTTCTGAACCGATTTTGGCATTTCCATCGTTTGATGAACAAATATCTGGTTGTGAAGATCTACCTCTTAGACGACGAGGAAGACCCAAGATGGTAGATTCTTGTGAGGCTACAAAAAATAGATACCTCATGCATTTCACATCAGAATAAGTTTAAGTCAAGCTGAGACTTGTAAGTTTTACTTTCGGGATGCTAAGACAAGGTCGTCTAAGGATGGACTATACTACCACATGCTTGACCACCGCGAACTATGCAAGGTGTAGTAGGTTACTAAGCATTGGTGACCTACCAAGTAGAGCTCGTATCTGTCGTGGTCGAATTCCTCCGGCATGAAAGTAGTAAGAAGCGATAAAAGCATTGTGAAATACCTCCCAAATACCATCGCTACTGTCGCCACTTACGACAAATAAATACTAATACCCGCGAAATTCGGGCAAGTATTGTAAAAGTAGCGAAATAGTAGCCAAAGAAGCGACGACAACTCTGATATGTGGGTTAGAGCGGGCTTATCAAGGGGGTAGATCCAGGAGCAGGGCTGGGACTTGGAAAGGTATATTAAAGGTATAATGAACCCCGGAGCAAGCTGACGAGAAGTAATACCGGATGTGATTCTACGTTTCTATGGGCACCATTTATAATTGATCACCGCTTTCACTGAGATCCACTGTAAAAGAAGAGTCGCCTAGTGGATTAAGACACGGGGGTCTGAACAGCATTTCCTGAGTTTTCTTGCGGGTGGAAAAGGATCAGGTATGGGAAAACATCCCGGTGGTGAGCTACTATGGTTTGACCGAGAATACCTTTTCCAGGGTCTCCAACAAGACGGCAATAAAAGCATCTTAGCTGCAGATCACTTTAATGCAAACGCTCTATAAACGGAATGGATTGACATGTACTTGATGGAAAACCTTGTTTATCCCCACTGAGAACAGATAATCCTCTTTTTAAAATACCACCATTATAGTTTCCCTGAAATTTTCGGCAAAAATTGGAATTGTATAAAAACATAACTAGAAGTGTACTCAGTTGTATCGGAAAAACTTTGAACTTGCGGCTTTTTCCAATTATAATGTACAATTCAAAAAGCGAGCTTAAAATTTTTCAAACCCGGATTTGAAAGCTTCAAGGGCCTTCTTTTATAATGAAATATTCATGAATATACCACTTACGCAAGAGTATATAACTAGCTAGAATAAATGTCCCCGTGATTCTTGAATGCGTAGCCATATGGGCTCAGAGAATGGCACGATACATGGATAGGCTCGGTAATTTCATAAAGTGGCATGTAAATAGGCAAAGTGCTTTTACTGTAAACACTCTCCTTATCCCCACACATAACCACAAGACGGTGTTGAAAAACCGTTCCCTGATCCTTATTTGAGGACTATTCCAAAATAGAACTTTTCGCCTATTCAGAAAACAACCCAAGGTTTTCTACTCCCCTGCTTTATAAGCGAGAATATCAAGAGTACCAAAACGTAAGAGAAAACAGTACTCCCGATTTCTTAGAAAGGAACATTCCGAGACTCAAAAACCCACATGTTCTATTATTTTTAAAACGACGAATGTCATTTTTCCTATACCGGTATGTGTGCCGAACGGAGGCCATACTTTCATGAATCAACTGTATATTCACCAAGAACCAGAAAAATACGGCGGTAAACGTTTCAAAAAGTAAATGTTCTTAAATATCGACCCGTTCTTTCCCACAAACGACCACTGGTGTGTACGGTCAAAACGAGTATGGCTTCCTCCAAGCTGGCAGCATCAATGATGCTGGTTCCGGAGACGGTTTGAGGCAAGAAAGCGTTGAAAGTAAATCCGGAAGCCAAAGTAGACTTGGTGGTGGCCTCGAATTCCTTCAAGGATGGAACAAATGAAGAAATGTTAACCAAACCTGGCAAGGTGGTAGTAGAGTGAGAAGTTTGAGCATCGTTGTTAGACACTTCCATGTTTGGAGCTCTGGCAATGGCCTCAATCGACAACTTAGCACACTTGATGTTAGTCACCAAAGAAACGGAGTAGTCCACAGCCATACGACGAGATTCGTAACCCTTAGACATGTAGTTAGCAGGACGACGGAAACGGTTGGCAGATGGCAAGCTGACGTACAAGTCAATCAAGTGGTTGGCCAAATGTTGGGTCAAGGAGTACTCGGGCTTCTGGTCTTCTTCCTTGTTCAACACTTCCAAGCAGTGAACTGAGATGCCATGCTCCTTGATGAAATCAGCAGTACCGGCAGTGGCGAACAACTTGTAGTCCATTTCATGCAACTTCTTGATGGCAGGCAGGCCTCTTGCTTTTCCTTGAAAGAACCAACCGAGAACAAAATGTTCTTCTTTGGCAATTTCAAGCCAGTAGAGATCAAAGACTTCAAGTAGGCTTCGTATTTGTTTCTACCGAAGGTAGCAACTTCACCAGTGGAAGCCATCTCAACACCCAAGATTGGGTCAGCACCAGCCAATCTGGAGAAAGAGAACTGAGGCACCTTCACGGCACAGTAGTTCTCAGGCAACTTCTCACCAGGGTGTGGAGTAACAGGAATGTCCATGATAGCCTTGGTGTGGGCCAAAAAAACGGGAGAAAAATGACGACGATGAAAACGAAGATGAGCTATAAATCAAGCTGGAGTACACTTCAGGGAGCTGGGGGTAACTGAGTGAGGATATAATTTGGACGACGAGTAGTTCAGTTTAGGATACATGTGACTTACTTACGCTTTCAAATGCGAGACTATACCCACCATTTCGTTAATTTATTAAATACTAAAATTAGCAACACGACAGGTGTTCTTTAAAAGCATCTTCTGTGCTTGGTTTTTGGTCTCCGGTGTGATGTGACAAGGAGCATGGATTCATTGAGTGATTACTCATTTCGTTGGCACTCATATCAGAAATTGAAACCAAATCACCACCTTCCAAAACTCCCCGGGGATTATTTTGACTATATATTGCTTATGATATTCTCCACATCACTGGTGTGAATAGGCCTAGTCTGGAAACAAATTCATGTATTGGAAATGACTATTACAGGAGGGTCGTAGTTTGAGCGATATAACGATCGCGCGATATAACGATCCCAAAATCGATGGAGGACGGTTAAGAATTGTCCGGGGGTCCAAAACTTCATATCTGTGCAAATACAATATATGAAAAAGGCCCTGACTCCATCAGAATATTCTATTTCCTGCCGACACGTCACCTTAATTCAGAATATCCGTATCGCGCGTGGAAAATCGGTGGTATCCGAATTAACAGCAGCCTTATCCAGCCAGCCGGCCTGTCCAGTAACTGCCATGCGTATTGTTCATATTCCAAGGAAAGTAGAAGCGGAGGCGAAAATCTCCGCCATTTCCAAACCCTCTTTTTACACATTTTCAGGGTGCTGACAATTGGTAGGGTAGACCTAAATCTGCTCGGTGTTGTCTGGATGCTTCATAGCCAGTTGACACTGCCATATAAGAATATTTCACGAGTCTTTGGTCAAGTATTTCCAGATCCCAGCTGGTTTACTGTTCACTGACGCGTGGGCATAAAACACGCCCTCTCCATTGTTTAGGAAACAGTACGGCGGTGTCGATCTTTCCATAGTTTCCATAGTTTTCAATGTTTTCAATGTTTCCATAATTTTCATTGTACGCCTCTCACACGCGTCTTTCGACATGCCAGCATCCAGAAACACAGCCCGCCTCCTATTCAACAATGGCTTGGTGGCTGGGAGTGCGTGGTGGGCTTCTTCCTCGGACGCTTAACCATAACAGCGCAGTGCAAAAGAAAGCAGCACCAACGGGGTCACATCCTTCACCCGGAGACTAGCGAAAATAAAAAAAAACTCCTCTTTACATTATTTCTCCCCGGGTTGGGTGTCTATGGCCCTTATTATATTTTCCGTTCTAGGGCGACGTGTTGCAGTCGTGCGCATAGACTTCTGTTAATTACCACATCACTAGGCCAGCAGAAAAGAAGCATGCACGCAATGGTAGAGCAAAAGCAATGCTGCCAGAGAATTTTGAAGAAACGCCCCAACGTGCCTTGTTCGAATCGGGAATATGTCCATGCTTTAGCCTGCGCTGCAGTTATAGATTGCGCTTGGATGGGCCACGCGTATTGCAAACAATAACCTGGTATTCAAGATTTGGCGTTGATGATAACTTCCGCATTCAGTAAAGGGGATGGGTTTGCTGGATTGCTGGGGCCCCTACTTTTTACTTACCTGTTTTATATCCTTCCAAATACATCCCCACTAGGCCACTACTATGTAGGCCACTACTAGTTAGGCCACTACTATGTAGGGGTGTCGAAGAAAGCTTGTGGGATACTCTCCTGAGAGGAAACCTGTGCCAGGCAAGTCCACAAAGAGCGTGGAGCTTTTCACCCCTTTGGGCCTGTTTGTTTTGGCACGGGCGTGTTCTCGGCCGGTGACGACACTTACCCGCGTACACTCTTCTCGTTGGCATTCCCCGCCCCTTACCAGCCAGCAACTACAAGGACTATTGTGTGCGGGAAAATCGGGACCGCCGGAATCGTCCCTGAAACGATCCCGAACTATGCCCATTGTATACTGGCGCGATGAAACTTATCCACCTCTCCTCAGCGTGCTGGGGCTATTATTTGCCAACAATGAAGCGCGACTCACGTTTTCCTCACAAACGTTCGAGGCGATACCAAGGTTCTTGTTTTGAGCAAATGCTGGCACCGTCTCTTGTGTGATTTCCGTGGACTCCCCCGACGCGTTTTGCGTTCCACGGGGGGTGGAAGGGTTGGAACCCCGGTTATTTAAAGCGACTGCCATATCCTCCCCACATTCGCCTTCTTTCTCTTCTGCCTCTTCACCTACTAACGCCACCCAAAATGAAACCCGCCGTGTTTATTTCCATCTTGGCGTGCTTGTTCCATGAAACATCAGCGTCTTCTAATGTTCACGACAACCAGTCGCCCTTCACCGTCAATCTCTACGACTACACCACACCTGTTCTCTCTCTTTTTGAACAGAACCCGTATTTGAAGGTGCTAAGTGTGCCCACGAAGTCCACCCGGGGCCAGCACGGTGCCCAGGTCAATGTGCCCCAGCCTCTCCAGACCTACTTATGGGAATTGACCGGCTTTTACCAGGCTGAAGCGGCCGGTGAGCACACATTCTCCATTGGCGACACCAAGAGGGCCACCCTCCAGTTTGGGTCAACGAATTTTCTCACCAATGTTTTTCAAGAAATGATTTCCACCACCTCCGACGAGCTCACCGCCTCGGGCAAATCGGTCAACTTGGTGCTTGGCAATATTTACCCCTTGAAGATAGTGTATGTTGCGGGGGAACAACGGGTTCCCATCTATGTGACCAGCCAGGGACGAAAGGTGGAAATCACGGACAAGATTAAGCAGGTGATTTACGATTACCCGCCAGCAGGCAATGCCAGTTTTGAGATTCCCGGGGGACTCAAAGCCCCTGGGACTGCTAAAGCTTCTGGGACTCCAAAAGCTCCTGAGACTCCAAAAGCTCCTGAGACTCCTAAAGCTCCAGAAACACCCAATGCGCCAGTGGCTGCTCCCCTTGATCCCAAAACCAACAACACAGTGATCGAGGACACAACCAAGCAATTGGTAGAAAATGCACATCAGGAAGCCGCCCAGAACGTTGATAAGGAAATCACTGCAGCCCTCGATCATTCGGGCCTTTCCAGTGCCGCCAAAGACGTTAACGGAGCCGGAAATGCCCTCAATGCAAACGTCCAGGAGCCTCCAGCTGTTATTGGTGGGCCCATCGCTGCAGCAAGCCCCGAGCACCCCTCCTCGCCCCCCCCCTCCCCCCCCCCCCATGCCTCCCCGCCCCCCCCCACGCTTCCTGAAAAGTTGGACGAGCCTCTCAGAGTCAGCCTTCCCCAGGATATTAACGGGGTGTTGAACGACAACAAACAGGCCAATGGCAGTCAAAATGACGACGCGCGAGCCCCCGACGAGGACCTCATCAAATTCAAATCGCTCGAACGGGCCCCCGAAAACGCAAGGCTTATGGCCACAGAAAGCGAAATGGACATGGCCGACGCAAATCCCGCCAGTGGCGCTCCCGGGATGAACGAGGCCGTCGGCTCCGAAACCGACACCCATATGAAGCGTGGCATCTCAGAACAAGCCCGCCCCGTCCCCTCCGATGTTGCGTATTACTACAACAGCGGGTTCAAGTACCGGGTGTACTTGGCTGTGGGGCAGGACCTCGCGGCGATGTTTAGGAGCTACCCAGAAACCCAACCCATCGCCGAGGGCTTCATGAACAGTAACTACCGGGCACTAGCCCTTTCCGTGTCGAATGCCACCCACATTATCGAGATCATGGGGCATTTCGTGGCACCCCTGGATGGCACGTATAACGTGTCTATGTCGGAAGATTATCTCGCGGCGCTTCAGGTGGGGCCGGCGGTGGAGCACGAACGACACTTTTATGAGTTAGACCACGAATGGCAGTTTGTGGATACGCGGGTGTCACGCAACGGCACGTTGCACCTTTTAGCGGGAAAAGTGTATCCGTTCCGCGTGGTGGTGTTCGGAAACAGTGAGAACTTCATCTGGAAAATATCCCAACTCGACCCGACCGGCAAAGAAGTCGACCTTTTCACCCTGTGGCGCAGCCCAAATCTCAGACCCACTCCGCAAGACGAACCGTTGTCTGTTTCATCCGTCGAGGGGATACTGGACTCGCAAGATGCCCAGCAGTGGCATGGTACGCGTGGGGGCGGTTGTTGGTTCATCCGTAAGTTCTGGTTTGAACGCCTCGGCGCCTTTGGATGTGTCACCATTGGATTTGGGGACATCCTCGGGCGCTGACTCGTCCTCGACCATCGAGTCATATTCGTATTTGGACGCGGGTCCAGTGGTGTCGTCAGATTTCGGCTTCTCGGCCAGCTTCAATTTCAGCGCATGCATCTATGGTGGCTGTATCTCGCGGGCCTCGCCCCATTTCGTATACCCAGAAATTCCATCCTTGGGGGGTGTAAGTGGCGTTCCGGCCTTGGACGACAGTGATGAGTTTGTGGGACACCAGGCCATTGATTCGGGGGTATCAGGTAAAGTTGCGTTGGGGGCTAACTGGGACAGTCGTTGGGGGACTGATGGGCCTTCAGGGCCGGACTATGGAATTGATGGTGCGGTCACAGAGGATATTGCTGGTTCTCTCGCCAGTGTCAATGCTGACCTACAGGCCGACTTACAGGCTGGTTTACTGGCGGACTTTCAGGCTGACTTACAGGCTGGTTTAGCCCCAGCCGTCGGGCAACAGACTCCAACCAAGGGAGGTTTCGGATCCATCCCAGAAGCCGCGGCTCTCAAAGCACCTGGCAAGGAAAAGACCCAACCTGGATCCAATGCACCCACAGGACCCATGAGGAGTGGTGGGGAGAACGTCCAAGAAACAGTCCGGGCTACGTCTCCGGCAAACTACATCCAGTCCACGTATGAAGGTGCTGGAAGACGTACCAGGGCAGGCTTCTCGTTCATCTTGAGCTTCGTGTTGTTGTTATTGGTTTAGGTGGATGGTTTTTGCTGCATTTATTTCGTCTTTACTGTCTGTTGAATGCCAGTGACCCCGAGGCTGTTCTGGGGCGTGCTGACGTGTTCCACTTTTGAATTGTTCCATTTTTATATGACGCTTTGTTAAATGCTATAGGAAAAGGGGATTGTAGGTTTTGGCGAAGCATGAATATCATGAAGGAGAAGATACTTGCTTGCTAGGTACTCGGGAGTGGCTTTCTTCCTAGATGTCTTTGCCCTAAAAGGCCGATACGGTTTGGCTGTCCTTTTCTGGAGAATGCTTTATGAGGATTTTCAGGAGTCAGTCTGCCGCATCCAGTGTGTATCCAAATTAGTAAAGTTTTATTTTTAATATATTTCCCATTTACTAGATGCCGATTCCGACTCGGGATAACTAGGAACATGTATCTAATATATTGATCCGATATATGTAAAAACACCCCGACCAGGTGCCTCAGTCCTCGTTAGAAGCAAACACTAGCGTGTTCAAATGGGATCCAGACTGAGCTTAGGCCTCAGCACGACTTGGAGGTGCTGATGTATGGATTCAGGAGCTCCTACTCATGACACCCCCTGTAGATGTTCCCCTGACACTGGCTTTGCGGTATATCAGGCTGTAACAGTAGTTCTCCGTTATTATTGAAGGCGACGACCACGAGATGGAAATTCTCCAAATCGTTCAATTTCGGTGTCTTAAACCCGGGAAATCTCGTGCCCTACCATGTATCGGAAGGCAATGTCAGAGCCTTGTGAGTGTTTGTTTTCTCGGGTGAAGATCATAGTCAGGGAGATTGAAGCAGAATCGATCCAAGTGCAATCAGAATTTTGGGTATTCTCAACTGGTGAGGCTACTCAGAGACGAAGGGAGCATTCTTGCTGACTCTTTAAATGGCTACCCAGTGAACGGTGGGATTATTGTAACGGCTGGTTCCAGTGAAGTCCAGGTTTGAAGAAGTGAGTGAGATTGAGTCCTTTTGAAGCTTAAGCGAGGATGGCATGTTTCTTCTGTTTTTTGTGGCTTTTATACTTTTCTTGAAAGAGGGGCAGAATAGAACTACACACATTGTGCTGATTGAGACGGGAACCCGGCGTTTTCGGATGTCTTCTGTTAGCGTGCCGGCAATTCAAGGGTAAGGAATGTTTTAGGCAAAGCTAGAAGCGTGGATTCTGCAAAGGAAGTGGTTGGAGTCTCGTCGATGTCTAAACACACTTGCACGTGGAGGGGCTCTACAGAGGCGGGCCAGCTCCACCCCCCCTGTATATCAAAAAACTTCCGAATAGATGTTTTTCTAGTTCGATAGTAGTTTCAGTGCAAAACTCCCGAAGATTTCTTAGTAAACCACCTAGTCGATATATCCACTCCAATCAAAACTGCGTGTATTAAAAGTAGTGGCAGAAGTGATTGGGTGTGATCGGGAAATGTGCCATCTTATTTATAAAGTATCGCTGACTGTGGCGGTGAGTAGAAAACATCCTAATCCTATCAAACTAGCCTTTTTTCCGAAAACAACCGGGAAAGTATATTTTCCTAAGAGTAATTCTAGAAGAGTCGATACGACTCCGTCTCTCCTGGCTTCCTAGCGACATGTACGATTATGTAGTCCAAAAGATGTGTCCACTAACAAAGGAGTTCCGTTGTCGGTATTCTCGGCTCAAAATTGCAAGGCGGATATATGCCAAGGACAAGAGCAAAGGCTTAGGCCATTATAATTACGAGATGGATGACCCACTCACGTGATAAGGTGCCGAAAACACTCTCTTGGGTTCTACGGGCTCCCCTGGACTGTGTTCACGTTTAGTATTAAGAGTGTGGGCATGTTTTTAAGCCGGTATTTCTTAATTAACTGCTAATGTGTTGATTTGCGGTAAGGAATGCGTCCTGAAAATTAACTGACTTACTCGTACACAATAAAGAACACGCTTCTCAATCAGTAGATACAGATTGCTAGTAAGGATCCGTCAAAACTCTTCACTTCTCGGGAAAAAACAACTCTGACAAATAATTGGGAGCAAACATAAATACCACTCATTCTATTGTCTAGTGCTTGGGAAAGGGGCTGCCAGTGTCTGCAATTCCACACTCTATTTGCTAGGGTAACCCATGTGGTAACGAAAATGGTAACTTCCCAAAACCAATTGGCCATTCCGGTCACGAGGCATCTACCAAAATTAGAACCGATTTCGACGACCTAATACATTTGCTACACCGATAAGCCATTCATTATTTGTGCTGAGTGCGGTTATTTAGGTTGAATATTAATCAGTTTTATCAATCAACATTCTTTATTTCTTAAAAAAGACCAACACAGGGTACTGGTGGTCCAGAAAGTTTCAGCTCCACTTCATTTTGCTCCACCTAGATAGTATAAACGAGAAGTTCAATCAGATTGAAAGAGAAAATGGGGAACTTTCTCATTAGAAGGTCCACGCATTGAATTAAGAAATTAGAATTGGTTGGGGTGGGCTCAATTAACGGTTTTTATCCAGATCGACTTTATGGAACATGTGTTCATTAGGGTAAACAATACGCCAATAATTTTAAGTCTGATCAATAATCGAAACGCAGCAAAACCACCGTTCAATATATCTGGGTGGGAACAGATTTGTTTGCTACCCCATGTCAACTATGGCCAAACGAATTCGGTTCCAGTACAATCAAGAACTTGGCGATTCTCAGGTCGTGAGGCATCTACACCGAAGAACTGGAAACCTTTGGTGATGTTAAGATTTCATCAACGAAAATGAAACAGCTATCAACGAAGATCAAGTGGAGGATGCAATTGACCACGCCGACGACCCTTTGTCGGTATAATCCGTGTTGGTTTTCGTTATTAATAATCAAAAAAATTGTTAATTGATAGAAACTACTAAAAAGTATTGTTAGTAAGTAATGACCAAAAATTTATTAAATAAAATTTACTAATTTTTAATTGAATAACTCATAAGTACCAGATTTTAAAAAATATATATATATAATATTTCTGTCTTTAAACTTTGCTAATAACTCTTGACGAAACAGAAATATTATTATAATGAGCGATTTATACCCACGGATTAAAGAATAGGATTCTAAGATTGATCCTAGAGATGACAACCTGATATATTATTATAAAATTTGGGTGTGCGGTTGAGAGTGGAGTGGGAGATGATCCTTATTAGAATCTGAGTAGATATCTAGTAGTTTGTAATACTTTATTCTTTATTTCTGGTACAGAATCCCTGTCCCTTTTTCTATTTCTTTGTTTCCTGTGCGGGTTCTATCGTTTATATATCCCACGTTCCAGCTTACGTGTTCATCTTCGTTCGATGGTCAGTAGCCCGCACGTTATAGACGAGAATGCTGGCTATATTCTGACAATCCTCGATGGACATGGCAACATGAAGCTCGCGAATCAGCGGACGGAGCTAACAGTGTAGCTGACACTGGGCCGATGACCGTAGAAGCTTCAAGGTCCAATACGGGTACTTCTGAAGGCGAAACCCAAGATTCGTTAAAATCCTTCCACGATTCCCAAAAAGGGCGATGATTAGGAAGGTATGTCTGCGGTAAACGAGAGGGAGGATACAATCGCACATCTTTTATCCTGTCATTAGGCTCGAGTGGACTGGGATGGAAATGGTCAGGATGGCATCCAGTTCCAACTGGCTAGGAAGTACTATACGATCTCTCGGCCCGCTCGAATTATAACGAGGGCATTGGACCCCGGGACAAATCTCCATCCAGGAGGGCTGGGGGCCTCGCAAGTGGTGTGCCTTGGGACGAAACCACGCCTAGGTTTTTTGCCCTAGATGACAGGGACTCAGAAAGAGCTATACCGTCGAAGACACCACAGCCTATCCAGATTCGGGAAAGCGGATACCCACTGGATAATTCAGAAAGAGACTCTAACTACAGAGATTTCATAAATAAATAAAAAAAATCTGTTGAAACTTAGTGAGACGATCAGTTAAATGCGCTAACGTTCCCACAGGCTTTACAGAATCGATAAATTCTGGAAGGTGGTTCGGATATGCTGGACTTTAACCTACTCCACCTTATTCTATCTAACTATCTTCACTCGTGGTTTCCAGTGATGTCTAAAGCCAAACGGTATCAACTTAGCTAGTTTCACCTGTATCATCTCCGTCAGTTTCATCTCCATCTTCAACACACCTAATGAATGGCTCATTGGTGTGGTCAATTGCACATCCAGAACATCTTCGTTGTTGGATTCTTAAATCCCAAAGGTTTCCAGTTGCCACAGTAAACCGTCCTCTCAAAATGAACTCCTCCAAAGGTCACTGAAGCGCCGTCGCAATAAAACGCTTCGATATGGTCCGGGTTGTGCAATGTATTAATGTGTATATTTGCACCCGGCGATGGAGATAACAGACACCAGCTTGTCACCGAACGCCCAGGTTGGACAATATTCTTACCCCGGTTTTCCGCCTTTCATTTGGCCTTGCTAATTCTCAGGGCCACCACGCCTACAATTCCCGATGTAAGTGGGGTGCTCCCTCGCCCAAGGCGCACTGTATCAGAATCTGTGTAGATATCTAGTAGTTTGTAATGCTTTATTCTTTATTTCTGGTACCAGGATGGCAAAATAAAATCGGAAAACTTCGAGGGATGTGAACTCATGTGACTGCCAAAAATCATCATGGAATGGTAGATGGTGACCACAAGGCGAAAACAGCAACAACAATAACAAGGAAACAAAAAAGGAATTCTACGACACTCTCGTAGAACCAATAAAAGTTTAATGTACCCTAGATTCTGCATTTTAATACACGTTCAATATACATACAGAAACTTCCCCTCTCTGTACTCCACATGATGTCTCCTGAAACGAAAGCCACACCAATGCGGCCTATTCACTCGATGCCACCAACAGCTATAATGAAATGCAAGTAAGGAAACGCGTACTGGTTAGCTCCTCTAGGCGTACCATTCTTAAACAAAGTAAAAGGCAAAAGGACAGCGAAAGGAAAAGGAAAGCTAAACCGTGATGTCACACCCCACAAAAATATATTGAGGCGTCATTAATTCAGCGCTCCATCACTTTGACAGAGCCCTAGCCCTAGTCAAAAATAAATCCCCACGTTTTCAGGGCACTAGCCATGGATATGGAGCACCGGCCCGATCTTCCATGCATGAGCCAGACCATTGCTGTTTGCAGAATAACGTCACCGCACAGCTAATATTGCTGGGGGTGGAAGCGGCACCATCATCCAAATACCTTAAAGTTAATTTCAATAGCAAGGGACGACCGGGAGCCACTTTTGCGCCAAAATGCTCCTGCTTTTGCATACGCTGGATGATGGAGTTCACACCTCAGACATTGCTTAATTCCGGTACGTGACTGAAACTTGCCAAGCATTGCTATACGGCCAACGTGGGTGTCTTGATTGTTGAGGAGAAGCCGTATTTGACGATTTCTCTATAAAACAGGAGGGTATCCATTTTTCTTGTAGATTTTTCCTTTAGAATTTTCTTCCTTTTTATACCTCACGACTTGAGAATAGCCAATCTCTGCATTTTACTGGAACCGAATTCGTTTGGCCATAGTTTACCCTGGAAATAGCACCTCCAAAGGACAGCCCTGGCAGGGGAAGCAAGGAGTTCCTTTACCATGCAATAGACAATATGGGGTATTTATTTTGCTGCGTATGCATTATTTATCATATTTGTCAAGATGCCATTTTTCAGGCGTACCAATTTCGAGGGTTCTTGTTTTCTTTTGCAGGAGATTAAACTTCTTTTGGGATGGACCGATGACCGAGAAGCTGTATTCACTAATTTTTGAGGTGTACTCTTTATTGTTTATGAATAATTCGCAATGATATTACTATTTCTTTGGGCGTATGTATTGAATCAAAACATTATTATTTGATAAATTTCGAATTGAATAAAAACAGCGTTGTTAATTGTTCACGCGAGCACGACACTGGGTATAATTACCCTTTTTTGTATGTGGGTGCTGCTGACCTCGATCTGAGAATGGACAGGTAGCAGGAACGTGGAATGTCTAAACGGGAGAAGTTGCACATGAAAGAAAAGAGAACCTGGAAATCCGGATTCAGTAATTAATACAAGTAGAATTAATCAATAGTCTTCCCAGATTATACCATCCATTAGTTGGGCTGAAGGGATGGTCTTGATAGGATTTCCCAAGCACCGACGCCGCCTAAAACGATTCCCCTTTAATTTTCTAGCTCTGCCTTGGTTTTTTTCCACTCACAACTACTTGGAAAGATAAAGAAATCAGGAGGATGAAAAACTCGGAACAAATACATGGAAACTTTTCAGGGCCAGTAGTTACCGAATCCTTTTAAGAGAGCCCTATCAACCCCGTCGTTTAAGAAGCAACCGCACGTGATACTGATACAGATGGAAACAATACTCCAAAGTGTTTTGGAATGGGCCGTATGATATAGTAGACTATGGTTCTCAGTCTGGCTTGCCCGTGTGGCAGGAACCTATAATAGTAGTTTGTGATTTTTAATTTTATTAAGAGTTATTCAACCAGAGGCAGATACTTTTTTGTATTTGAATTTTCTAAGTATTTGTTCATTTAATTAATTTTTATCAATTAATGAATTTTTGGTTTTTAATGAACAACAAAAAATTGTGGTGAATTTCATCAAATAATAATTTTTATTAAAGATAACGTATAATTAAAAATCTTTATTAACTCACACTTTTTATTAAATCTTAAGGGACGGTTTCCCTTTCAATTCCAAAAAACCGCCAAAAAAACAACCACTTGAAAATTATTTCAGTGGGCATTTCCACGTTCAAAAGCTGGGGTAAGGGCCATCTATCTATACCAGCAGGACATTTTCCGGGAATCTGTCACGTGATGTGGGGTCGGGATTCGTCGGCGTCGGCACGGGTCGGCAAGGCAGTTTGATGAGAAGAGCGGAGTAGCCATTTTTCCTTAACGGATTACCAGTGATATCAGCAACGGATAGTCCTAGAATTGTTGTTCCTATTGTATATATTTGAATAGATAACACGATAATTGAAAGAATCCGGATAGGACAGGTGCGAGGGAGGGTGGCGCGCAGTTCCACCAATGTCGCATTTTGCACCCAAACCATGTCCCCGAAATGATATTGCCTGGGTTATTATGCCAGTGTTGCATTTTCCAGTGTTGCATTTTGCAGTGTTGCATTTTGCAGTGTTGCATTTCTTCCGCTGTTCATTTCCTCTCCCCTTTGGGTAAATGTCACTCCAATAAAATCAATGACATTGGTACTTTGGTAGAATGGCCGTCCCCGAAAACTAACCGGTTCCTATTGTTTCTCTCCATGGTCTCCATAAGGAGGGGGTAGGGGCCACTGAAACGAGCAAGATTTCCCCGAAGGGTATTGTTATGGGTGGGAAGATCTCAAAATATGCTGGTGCTTTGTGGGGTGACTTTACAGCGCAAAAATATGGACTCTATTGTGTTGTGTTTGTATGTCATTCACTGTCCATTCGCCTCAGGGCGACGTTTCCCAGAAAAATGACATTTATTTTCCAAGCACCAGTTTTGCTTTTTAAACGAGCCACCGACACTTTCCAGTTTTAGTCTCGGGCTTTTCCAAAGACTCCCAAAGACTCCCAAAGACTCCCAAAGACTCCCAAAGACTCCCAAAGACTCCCAAAGACTTCCCAAAACCACCCATCATGATCTCTTTCCTCTTGGTTCTAGTCTTGGCCATTCTTCAAGCCACTCAGTGCAACGCCCCCCAACACAACCCCCCAATACAACACCCCCAACACAACAGAACACACCGTCAATTATTACGATACCCCCCCTCCCATTCATTTCCTGCTCGAGGCAAACAAGTTCTTGAGCTTGCCCCAGCCGCCAACCCATTCGTTCAAAGGGTCCGATAACACCCACATATATGTGCCCGGCGTGTCGCATAGCTACATCTGGGAATTGGTGGGGTATTACTGGGCCGCAACCACGGGAGACCACGTGTTCTCCATCGGCAAAACTGACATGGCTATTCTTCTGGTGGGCGTGTCCAACTCGACATCCACGGATTTCGACGAAATCATCACGGAAAAGTATCACGTGTTCACCAACGCCATGATGGCGTATACGTTGGACCAGGGCATGTACTACCCGGTGCGTGTCACCTATGTTGCCGGAATCGACTACGTGCCGGTGTATGTGTCGGTCAACGGAAAGAGAACCGAGCTCCAGCACCATATGTTCCAGGCCAACGACGCCGAGAGCGGCAGCGTTGAGGCGGACTTCGACAGGACAAGCCCACTGATGGAGCAGGAGCCCAAGCGACCCCGGCAAATGATGACTTTCACCAAGGCCGGGCTCTACTTCTATGTTTTCCTGGCCCCGTTGGATACCCCCCGAACACGCCTTGGCAGATTTGGCCGACTTGTCCTTGATACATGAAGGCTATGTGGGACACAATTTATCCGACGTGAAGCCCATAACAGACACCATCCCTTACATCACCGAGGTCACGGGCCATTTCCAAACGGACCAGAATGGGATTCATGGGTTGTTCTTGCCGTCTGGAACCCGAGCCACCATCCAAATAGGGGAGGCCTCTTCGGCGAAGAAAGCGACGTATTTCATCGACAACAAGTGGACGGTCATTGATTCTCGATCCGACGAGTTTGGGCTTCTCACACTTACGAAACACAAGTACTATCCTTTCCGGGTGGTGTTTTTGGGGAACGACACCTCCTCATGCTTGGAAGTGCACCAGTATGGGCCTCTAGGTGCGGAGATTGACCTTTTCCACTTGGCAAATATCCCGCCACGGCCTGATACCGACGGTGGGCCACCAGAAAGCACCCCAGCGGTAAGTGTGCCTAAAAGTGACTCAAATAGTGCTGACGACTGGGCCACTCTGAACGATTGGGTAATGGTCGATGACAGTGGCTGATCAGGTGTTAAGTGTATGGGCAATAAGCTTAATGGGGATCTGAAAGTATTCAGAATCGTGTTGCAAGGCTTCTGGAAGTGGGTGGTGCTGGCCACAGTGTACAGATGTAATGTACTTTCTTGTGATCTCAGAGAGAAAAGCGTGGGCAGCCGAACGCCCAAAAAACACCTTGTTTAACAAAATATAACTCGACAATGTAACGTTGCACAATTTATGAAGTGCCTTTAAATAAATTAATATATAAGTGTCCTCCCAAAACACTCTAATCTAGAAGGCAGTCCTACAAACACATCAAGTGAGATAACCACACTGATGACATAAAACGTCGTTTGAAAAACAAAAAAGATGTTCCAACACTCGGGGGGTCTCCTCGGCTAAAACCCGTCTATTGTGCCGAAGATAAAACTACCTTGGAACATGTGCATGGCTTGAGCCCCAAAAAAATCCCTTCCATGCGCGTACGGAGCCGAACAATGAAACAATGGCACACCTCAGAAGGGCCTTTCGGAGATTTGGCACTTCCCCTTTGGGATAATGGAAGAAACTTGCTCATTTCAGTGGCCCAGGTGAAAGTGCCAAGCGAGTCGAAGGCATGAATCCGGGGGTTTCTCGGTGAACATGTTAGATACCCAAAAAGGCCAGTTTAAAGGCGCACACGTTTTAATGAAGCGTGTTGACTTTTGTCCTTAGGGCCAGGTGGTTGTTTGAGTGGAAGAGACAAAACGAGGTTCCATTATTTGCAAAGTGGTATGTTATTTCCATTGTCTCGAGTATACCCAATGCATATGGAAGAAAGAAGCTCTCAGTCGCCGAAAAGCATGTTTTTTTTTTTATTTTTTATTTTTTTTTTTTTCTTTACATTTATGTTTTCCGCCATGAGAGGTCATAACCGGGCGGTCCTCGGATTCACACCCACACTTGGTCAAGTTCCAAAGGGATGGAACATCACATGGATGCATCTCCAATTCACAGGTAATTACTCACCCAGCCGAAAACAACCAGGACGCAAAAAACAACCAGGAAGCCCTGGTGTCTGGATACAGCTGCTGCAGAGACAGACCGACTAGGTTGTTTCAGATCAAGTCTGCATTCACCTGAACAATAATGTATGCAGCGAAGGGCAAGGCATTCTTTTTGGCGGGAATGTGGAAATGAAAATTATACATACCCATGTGACTTTCCTACACGTGCGAGTGGCAAGCTCCAGGTTACGACCCCGTTGAAGAGACCCCGTTAAAGAGACCCCGTTATGGACACCGTTCATCAGCACATGGGACCCCCTGAACCCCCTTCAGCCAGTATATGTCTCTAAAAAGTGACAATGGCTTACTCCCTCGTCTTGCTAAAACACCCGCTATCTGATTGCAGATGTGCATGAATAAAACCGTCACATTACAACACAACATGTACTGCTATTATCCTGAAAGCTGCATTCACCTGGGCATTATCCCCACCAATCGCTTAGTCCCCAAGACGTACTTGTATAGACCCAAATGAGCAATTAACCAGTCAAACAAGGAATCGCTCGGTTCCCAAAAAACGACGTCCGCTTTCGTCTTGTTCGAACCCCAACAAGAAGTCACCCCAACAATAGATGCAACATTGCTGAAACTGCAAGCATGTAGTGGTGTGGCATCACCTAGCCCCCCCAAAACCCCATATAAAGTGCCCTGGACCAAAGCACCCCCTCTAGGGCGTCCAATATACGTTTCCCCCACAGCCCAAATGATGAACTTCATCTTGTTCTTGCTCCTAATCCCCGTTTTCGCCATCAAAAGCGACCCTCGGCCCACACCCGGCTTCACCGTGCACTACTATGACGACTTACCACCGGTGCTGACGCTGATGGACGCAAACCCCTTCTTGAGCTTGCCGGATATCCCCACCGACCTGACCCACGGTACCGATGTGGTGTCGGTGATGGTTCCACCGGCAAACAAACTCTATGTGTGGAAATATGTTGGGTACTACAAGGCGGAGCACACCGGCTTGCACCGCTTCACCATCTACGGGGCCACAAGGGCCATGATTCTGTGTGGTTTCAGCGAGTCGATGTCGGAGGACTTTGCCGAGAAGATTACCAAGCGATACGACTTTTTTGACTCGGCTCCCGCGACGTACTCGCTCCACAAGGGCATATATTACCCCATGAAGGTGGTGTATATTGCAGGCATTGACGGGGTGCCTGTTTACGTGAGCTTCAAGGGCAGAAAGGTGGATCTTAACCAGAAGATATCCCACGCACGATACAAGAAGGGCAAATCCGGCAATGCAGTGCCAGAAAGCGGAGCCCCCCAGCCCCGGGTGCCCGAAACCCACGATCAAGCAACGCAAACCAACCTTCACAATCCCCCCGGCCGATTCGACCGCCCCTATGTCACCACCGTCCGGCATTTCACCTCCTCGCACGAGGTGGCCTACTACTACTTGGGGTGGCACTACATGGTGTCGTTGGCCCCCGACGACCACGACCACTTAACGGCTCTCCTCCGTGTCGACAATCGCCACGTGATCCAGCAAGGCTTCCTCGACGACGAGTACCGGGGTATAAATGTGCCCCAAACACACACTCCGCGGGTGATGGAGTTTGTGGGGTTCATGCGGCCTCCTCGGGACGATACCTACGAAGTCACCGTCCCCAGTAACATGTTGGTGGCAGTCCAGATAGGCCCGGGCGACTTCCAAAGAAGACAACGCTACACGGTCAGTCACAACTGGGGGATTTTGGATACACGCGAGATGAGCTCGGCCTTGATCAATCTCAATAGTGCCCACGTGTACCCGTTCCGGATTGTGATCTTTGCCAACTCGTTCAACTTCCTGATGCAGACCTATGACAGTAACCACGACGACGCAAAGCTCTTTCCGCTTTGGGAAATGCTTCCTCGGGCCCGGCGAGTGGTGGAGCCCGACACTTCCGACACCGACAGCTCGGACGCCCTTCGCCCGGGGTCCTTGCTGCCTTTATGGTCCATACTGACGGTTCCCGACCTCGATGAGTTCTCGGACGCGGAAGAGGTGTTTTCCGACGATCTCTTCGCCGAAGCGAATGGCCCAAGGGAGCCTGAAAGGCTAGCAAATGGCCCAAGGGGGCCTGAAAGGCTAGCAAATGGCGAGGTGGCACAAGTTTCGGCTGGTGGCGCCTGTGAAAAAGACGGTGGCACGGGAGGTCTGGAACTGGGGTCCTTGGTGTCGTCGAAGAAGTCTTCTCCGTTTAGTCTGGCATTTGCCTCGAGCTTTCCCAGCGATGTGGTGTGGGACTCCGGGTTATTGGAAGATCTTAGTCTTGGCGAGCTCACCTTGTGTCTGGGGGTAGCCTGTGGCGAGGAGGTGGGCCCATCGGGTCCGTGGGCGAAACAACACGGGCTGCTGGATCCCAGTGTGGATGGGGGCTCTTGGTATGGCTCGGAGAGAGACCGGGCCGTTTGGAAGGGCTCGGCCAGAGACAGAGCGCTCTGGAAGACCCATTCAGATATTGTTTCGGGCAAATAATCGGCCCCGAGGCTTCTGGCGGCGGCGTGGGGGCCGGGTGTGTGGGTAATTCGTCTTTAGCCCCTGCTAATATAACCAAAGAGTCGATTGGAGCTTTGCGAGGAGTTCTAGAGAACCAGCCACCAAGAGAGCAGGGGTGGTTGGAAGATTCCCCAGGGTATCCCTCCAAGAGCCAGGAGTTGGATCTTGCCAGGTTTCCGCGGACGACCGAGCCAGAGGGGGATAGGCCAGAGGGGGATAAGCCAGAGGAGGATAAGCCAGTGGAGGATAAGCCAGAGTCTTTGAACAAGTCGGAAGTTTTGGCTTCTGCTAACTCCTCTTGGACAGATTTGGGGTCTCTCCCCAGCATACACAACAGAAGCAACACACCTTCAATTGTTCCTGAAGCTATGAGAAATATCAATGCCCAAAATGTCGTGGGTGTTTCTGGAAACGGCACAGTGGAGCTGGCCAGAGCAAACCCATGAAGTTACCCCAGAAAGTGTTCGTGTGAATCGCCCAGCTGACTCTTTAATCGAGCACCCGGCCACACCTGAATCGGTCGAAGAGGATCAGCACCTGGTTGTGGCCAGAACAGGGCTGGTTACAATAACCAATGACCTGAACTCCTCGTGTCCACCAGAAAGCAATTGCGCCAGAGAGAACAGCCCAAATTCCCCCCAGACTTCGTTGGAACAGCACTATGCAATTGGAGAAAATGACGGCCCCGCTGTTTCCAAGAGCCAGACCGTGGAGGTGGGTAATGCCGTTTTTGTTAAAGATATACCACCTCTAGTCGCCAGCCCGATACACAGACCCTTTTCAAATGCTTCGGTGAAGCGTCTGTCCAATAAGAGTTGGAATCTGACGTGCTCGTCTCTTCCAGGTGGTTCACATAGCCTGTTGGGAGAGAAAAGTGGGATTGGCGGTGCCCCGGAGAAATATTTGGGTGCAAATATTCAACCAGTGGTGGCCCACGTCCCAGGGGAGTCTCTTTTGGATAATCGTGGGGATAGGGGCGCAGAAGAGTACACGGAAAGGGGTTCAGAAACCCACCCAGAGACTCCCCAAGAACCCCAAGACCCCCAAAAAACTGCCGAAGAAAACCCCCACTTGGTGTTCCCAAGGGGTCGATCCACAACCAAATTCATGTGTGCACATGGCCTGGACTCTCTGCCAATATGCCGAAAGTCGGAAGTGCATAATACCACTATTTCATCAGACGCGGCGGGCCTTGGTTATGCTGGCGACTTTCGCCAAGAGACCCATGCCGTGGTTGGCCAAAACGACACAACATCAAACGAGAGCGATGCTTCTTGGGATGACGAAAACGGGACAATGATCACTGGACCGAATATACCCGGTAATGCCTCGCCGGGAAAACTCAAACTGCAAAGTTCGAAAGAAGGTGACTCCCAGTTGGTGGGAGCGAGTTCCCCAAACTCCGCAAACTCCCCCAGCCTCCGATAACGGCGTAACGGCCAAGGAAGTTGTTCCTGCGTTTCGAATGGAGCCTGTTGTTGGGCCAAAAACACAGGAGGGTCGAGTGCCCCCTAAAAATGAACCTGGAACAAAGAACGGAGCGGACAATGCATCCTCAAACACTAAACACGGACAGCAAAAGACAGAGGATGACCGGCAGCAAGCGGAAAGTAAGTCGGATCTGACCAGACACAAGTCTGGAAGCACTGTCGCCCCGAAAAGTGTGGAGCTTTTGGCATGTAGTTTGTTCTGTTTGAAGTTGCTCTTGTAGGCGAAAATGGTTACATGATGTGTGTATTTAACTGTATGTCCTTTGTGAGTGAAACGTAGGAAAATGGTGTCCATTATATTGCAGATTCGGATATGGACGGTATAAAGAGTATTGAGAGGTCACTTACTGAAGATATACACCGCCTGACCTTGTTCGTCAACGTGGAAACTTTCCTGTGATGATATTACGGGGTGTAATTGACAGATTCTCCTTGCTAATATCTTTCTAGAGCTGGGAAGCAGAAAGAAATTCATGTGTTTCACTTATCCCCGCACTTAAACAGACAGGGGAATTTCCCAATACCATGGAGCAGCCAATTTGTGGAATATAACCAGTGAGTGGGTACGGAATCTCTGGGACAGATTCTTTGCAAATGATCGGCACTCATAAGCCCAGCTTCTTTTCTAGATAAACCCGTTTGCAGTGATATTTCTTCAGAGTGCAACGCATCATTAACTGATTTAGGTACTGCCTTTTGTTTTCTTGGGAAATATCTGAATTGATATTTTTCTCCACATTCTCCCCGATCATTAAACCTGACACTTCTGAGCCGAAGGCTTCACTAGAATTGAATTCTTTGGGTTCAAACTAGGGCTTGACGATTGAGATTGGGTGACTTTCAGACTTATCAAGGAAAACATTGAGATAATACAAAACATTCGGGAATTCCACCATGGAATAGAACAGATACGAGCATTCACCTCGCCCAACAACCCGATTGGTGATTTTCCAAGAGAGTGATAATCTAGTTTTTTTTTTTTCCATTAACCAAATTCCAACAAATACACACCACTACGATTCCTGCAATTGACAATACCCAAGTGGACCTGGACGGACGTCTCCAGTCCACCGAAAAAACACACACGCTTGCAAAAACATCGCTTCCAGCAAAGCGGAAAACCACCTCCCCCACTCTCCTGATCCGGGAACCAAAAGACTCACCTGAAATTAGCCCAGACCCCAGTGTTTAGTGCGCACTTCCCAACCACCACCTTTCCCGTTCGCCATTTCTCCAACCCAGTGCTTACTTCCATGGTACTGTGTCAGTTGCTTGCCCTCTCAAACCACGTGCCGTAAGCATCTACCCTCCTTTCATCCAAGCGACTTCGAATAAAATCCCACCATGCACTTGTTTATCGTGTTGCTGGCAATATCCACAGTCTTGGCCATAACCAACATTCTCTACTGGAAACCCGAATACACCGTGATCTTCTACAACAACCCACCCCCCGTACTCTCCTTATTCCAACAAAACCCATACTTATGTTTGCCCAATGCCCCGGCAGAAGTCGTCGAGGGTACCGATGAAGTCTACGTGAGTGTACCGGTGCCGTTGCATCAGTACGTATGGGAATTGACCGGGTTCTACAGGGCCAAGCGGACAGGCCACCACATGTTCTTGGTGGACGGTGCGCGTGTGTACAGTATCCAGCTCGGCTCCAAGTCGACCACGTCACGGGCGTTCCATCGGATCATCGTGGACGAGACTGAGGTTTTGACGGGCATTTCCAAGCCCTACCACCTAACCCAAGGCACGTACTACGCCTTGAAACTCACCTATGTTGCCGAGGATAAACGGCGCCCTGTGCTTGTCATCGACCCCAATGGCGTGCAAGAAACGCTCGCTGACGAGATTTGCCAGGTGTACTACGATGAAGTGGCCGACCCAGACAACCCTGGCGCCCCCTCGCGCGGGGTTCCGTTGTACTATAATGCGGGGTTCTACTTTCAGGTATACCTTGCACCTGATCGGGAAAGGAGCCTATTGCTTCGCACGTACGACCATTTGCATCTCGTATACAATGGATACTTCGAGCCGCAGATGAGGGGCGTCAGGGTTTCTGCAGTGCAGGTCTCTTGTATCACCGAGATCGTGGGGCACTTCCAGCCTCCCAAAAACGACAGCTACAAGTTTGCCATAGCTGGAGGCTCGTCGCTCCTTTTTGGCATTCAGATCGGTCCAGGAGTCGGCCACAAAAACTCCATGTATACTATTGATAGTACTTGGAGGGTGCTACACTCGCGAATCTCGGGTTCAGCAGACTTCAGTCTTCGTGGCGACTTACACTACCCGTTCCGCATAGTGGTGCTTGGAAATCCCCGGAATTTACGCAACAAAATGACCCTGTATGACAGCGCAGGAAGAATGGTTGATCTTTTTGGCATCCATGGTCCGCCAGGATAGTTCAAGAACAGGCTGTTTTTTCATCCCCAGGAAAGCAGGGGTACCGACTTGCATGGCGCAGTTCGTGTGGGCAGAGAAGATGGCGGACAGGGTGACCCTACTTCAGATAGTACCATTTGCGCTTTGAAAGAGAGTTCTATAGCTATTTATACGAGCCGTTAAGAATAATGTGAGGGGGGTGTTTTGTAGAAACCATGCGCGACATGCATTTTGGCTGCATGGTACGGTGCCGTTTAAAGGGCGCCCACGCATGGACACGCTTTGCCGAGTTGCATATCCTTTTTGACGAATTGCATATGCGGGGTTTTTCCGGCAAACACTGTCACCCTAACTAAATAACATTTGGGTATATACAGCGAAATTTTCTTTTTGATGTATACTGTTCCGGGCGGTATGTGTGGTGCCTGGACATAACAGTAAGCAGCAAGTGGTAAAGAATCTGGGCATATTGACCAGAAGAGTTTTGGAGATGTAAAAAGATGAGTAAGCAAAGTACACTGGGTCTAAAGTCTGGGTCTGGACAGAGCAAGGGCTTCTTCTCTCCCGAGGTAGCCAAATGAGAGCTCTTTGGATAAAAAGACCTTTTCGGTAAAGACGTGCGGGTGGATCTTCAAATATAAGGAAATGCCCCATAATACCAAATAAATGAGCTAGTACTACATGTTTCATCATTTTACGTTTGATCCACCTGACAGATTAGGATTGAAGATGCGGGTTGGGGTTTTGTGCGGAGACTGTCTCTCCTCTGCTACCCCCACTGGTGTTAATGTGACAGAGAAAGTCAAAGTAATTCAAGCGGGCATGTTTTCAGTTTCAATAGGTGAATTGAAGCTGCTATCAACTTTATTGGTGCATTCCCGGACTTGCTGCTTGTACTTCCCCATGAATTATACACATCGGCCCATAACAGGGTATACGTGTCAACTTTATTTTGAAGAGGTTAATCTGCAACAACTACAACGTTATAGTGATTGTGGCTGCGCAAAGCTCGGGTGGAATCACTTAAACGTCGAAGACCCGATGACGTTAACTTCAACGTGGGCACCATTGTACAAGACTTCTGACGCTTTACGCGACCATCATTGGTCCACAAGCCGAGAGCCCGATGGAGGCAATGTTCTTCACCTGTTTCTCCATAGGCACATGAAGCAGATGTTGGAACACACCAAGGTGAGAGCGGGATGGCGTGGCTTACAGAGTGGGTGGAATAAGGAAGAAGGTGGACGCTGTTATTCGGTATTCTAGCCTGATGTGTTTGCAGGGTTTGTCTGTATTAGTATTTTTTGTGTGGTTTTATAGCTTCCTGTGATGCATTGTTTCTTTAAAAAACAAAAAATGGTTTGGTATTACAGTGGCCGTGAGAATACTTCCCCGTGTTTTTCTTTCGATTTCCTACAGTCTAGCATTATAAGGACGCGGCCCAGAGGATCAGCCTTCCAGATGACAGACTGAGAACGCTATATCCATACCCACGGGTACGAGGGAGGTGAATCAAATAAGGGTCTCACATAAACACCACCGCAATAGAGTATTCTCATTTCTAGGTGGTACCCAACAAAGGTTTTGCAGCGATGTAATATGGAAATGGCAATCTACCTCGGAAACTCACTATATCTTCCTTTTCTCTCCAAACGCGTGGGCCAATCATTTATTTTCAATACCGATTAGGTTTTCCCAAAAACGGTGACCCTATAATTGACCCTATAATTGACCCTGTACGTGCAACCCCAACCCCAGTCATGGATCTGCAAAGTCCACCCGTGCACACCTGTTCAATAATCCAGTCTATTGTCTAACGATGCAAAACATGACTCGTGATCGAAGTAACCAGGGCCCATGACCACCACGGCTTCGCATGGTCACACTCAAGAACCCATTGAGGTGTTTTTTGCTTTACTGTCTCACTGGAATAATGCCCCACTTTCCTCAAATGACCGTGGATTCCGGGTAAGCATGGTTATGGGCCTGGGAGTGGCCGTGGAGGAGACCCAAGCTCCAAATCCTGTCAATTGAATACTCTCCCACTTCACTAAAGACATGCTGCACCGCGTTATTTCACATCACTCCTTCCCTAATCACTTCCAGACTTCCAGACTCCAGAATAGGAACCAGATATTTGTGGAAACTCTTTTCCTGAGTGAAGTTCCCTGTTCATCCCAGGGTGTACAATGTTTTGCAAGCCTTCCCGGTTCTTCCCCTGACCTCGGTGTCTGTCCCGAACTCTCTAAAGAGACCCCTTGGAGAATCCCCAGCCCATTCCCATATTTCACATCCTGCCAGGTATATCTGAAAATTGACGTACTTTTGGGTTCCTCGTAAGTATACTCCCACGCAGGAGGTGTCCACCAGAGGAATATCAATGCTTTCTTGAAGTACCACCTAAACTTTCCTCGTAAGCCTTTGCATTTCCCCTAAAAGTACACATGCTTCTACACATGCTTCTACACATGCTTCTACTCACACTTCTACACCTGCTCCTACGCATCCTCCTACACCCAAACAGGACTGGACTGACGGTGTTAGGAGCCTTGCCCCCAACCATCTAGTCCCCAACTAACCCACCACGGTCACTGTATAAATATCTGCCGAGCCCACCCCAGCACCGACCTCGAACCCAAATACGCACCTTGCACAATGAACTTATTGCAGATCCTACCATTCATTGCCCTTGCGTCTGCTTCGTGGATCACGTTTTCCGGGGTGCTTTACATCTCGATGATCGACGGCCACACTGCCCACCAGAACGTGGGACTTCTGAACGGCACATTGCTTTTGCAAAACACCACCTCGCATTTTGAATACTACTACTTTGGCGGGACCTTGGAGCTGCGTGGCAACTTACTGTACTTGGTGGTGGGTCCACAGGGTAAGCTTTGTTTGGGCCACCTTCCGGACCGCCATTTCTCGTTGGACATGTGGCCCATCAACAGCGACCATAGAGGGGTGTATTACTATAACGATCGCGATTTTGAGCTCTGTGGTGATAACCTGGTACGGTTCCAAAGCCAGTGTGACGGGGCCCGTCGAATCCAGCTTCAATTTGAAGATATCTGAATATCCCAAGGGTATGTGGTTTACTATATCCACAGGATGCCGTGTTCATGGTATACGTAGTTGGGCGAGTTCCGGAGGGTACGAAATAAATATATCAGAATAATCAGGGTACTGCGTAGGGATGGGAGACGTTTATTGAAAAGGACGACGTGGGATAAGGCACTACCATTATGGGGTGTATCATTATGGGGTGTATCGTTATGGGGTGTATCGTTATATGCAATATCGTCATAATGCTGTATCGTTATACCTGTATGGTCTCTGTGTCGACTCCGGAGCCCTTTCCAGTCGAAAGAAGACCAATACAGTAAAAGCATCTTAGCTGCATATCACGTTAATTCAAACTATAAATGGATTGGATTAGCATGTATTTGATTGAAAACCTTATTTACACACCACTGAGAGTAGATATCCTCATTTTAAAATACCACCAGAATAGTGCTGAACACAGGAGTCTGTATGATCTGTGTAAATTGCATCATGAGTATTTCATAGTCTGACAAAATATCCCGTGATGTGATGAGTATAAACTTCTTCTTTGAAGAATTTTCATCTGTGATTATTTTGTCTCTTTAGAGAAAGTATTTTGGTTTTTATCGAATATAAAGAGTTTTCCATACAGTAGTTTGTCTACATTATTAGTACCATGGATGAAGATACGGTACACAAATTATCAGCAACGTTATTTCACTCAACTATTGAGAGGAAATTCCAACAAATAGTTCCCTGACCTTTTCGGAAAAACTTGGCATTTATTAAAAACATAACTAGAAGTTTGTGTACTTACTTGTATCAGAAAGACTTTGAATTTGCCGCTTTTTACAATAATAATGTACAATTCAAGAAGCGAGCGTAAATGATTAAACGATCATTTTTTCACAACTGGATTTTGAAGGTTTTAAGCGCCCTTTTTTTCTAATGAAATATTCATAAATATACTACTGACATCAGAGTACATAATTATCAAGGAGTCATTTCCCCAGAATCCTTGAATGCATACCCACAAGTTGGGTTCAAAAAAGCCCGATAAATGGATAAGCTCGATAATTTCATAAAATCGCATGTAAATATCCCATACAACTAAAGTGCTTTTACTGTACCTGGCGTCCAGTAATTTAACCCTTTTGATCGATATTCATACAATTTATGAGCAATTTATCCCTCTATTGTTCTGCGCATTGTGTGACTCACAGGTTCTTGTGTTTCTAGAAGTTATTATTCAAACAAAAGACCAACCAGGAAAGCGGAACACGTGCCCAGTGATTGTTTAATATTTTTTCTTTTTTTTTCTGCATTCCGTGGGCTTTTGTGTGTGGTCTCTTTCGGTAAATTCCGTGCTGATTGAACCCACCGGGGGTGGTATTCTACGCGATAGGTATGATAATCAACCAACAACGGAAACAATAAAGAAAACGAGCTCCGCCAAGAAGATCTGCATTTATCCATTTTTGCAAATAAAAACACTCCACCAATACACTTCTCAGAAGAAAAAACGCCACCATGGGATATGACATTAGCTCGTTCCTGGAGTAGAAAGTAGCATCTGGAAATACTGGTATAGTAGATTTCTTCTTTGTGGGCTCTTCAAGATTTCCTTCACCCTGCCGGTTTGGCGCTTGGAATTGTGGGCATTGTATTTTTTATTGTGGCAACCATTCTTTTCGATGTGTTGTTTTCTCGTGCTTCAAGAAACAAAAACAATAAACGAAAAGAAAAGAAAAGAAAAGAAAAAAAGCTAAAACAAAGCTCAAAATGTCCGCCTGTCACCTTTGAGCAATTACTAACCTCCCAAAACGCATCTTCCAACATCGTATAAATCTTCCACCTTTCCTCCCTTGGGTTAATCCCCATGCCCCCCACCCTAATCATGAAGTTCTTGGTGCCAGCCACTCTCTTCTCCACCATCCTAGCAACCAAGGTGCTCCACCAAGGCACTTTGGTGCTCGCGCCTGTTGACAGCGACATCGCTCCTAAATTACTAGGAATCTCCCAGGATAAGGTGGTTGCAGATAACAGCATCTCGTACTTCGGGTACCATAAAAAGGGAGCTTTACTGTTTATCCTAGCAAACAAGTACGTGAGCGTGAATGGAAAAGGCGAGCTCGTCTTGGCCTCCTCGCCCCAGTATGGGTTTTACTTGGCCGATGACCCCGAAACAATTTGGACAAAGCAACTTTCGTATAAAGGCAATGCCGACTTCCAGCTTTGCCCAGATAGTCTGATCCGCATAAAGAACAACTGTGAGGGGGCGCAACGCGTCAGGATAACCTATGAGCGAGACTGGCCAATTGACGACTGACGGCAATCCCTCTGCTGTTTCTAAGACGGGTTTTGTTTTAGAGGGGGAGGGGGTGTTCGGGCTTTGTTGTTTTCGGGTGTTTTCGGTTCGGGTGCTATTGAAGGCCACTGAGTCATGTTATATTTATATACCAATACACCTTATTTTTTCCTTTCGGAGCTGGACCAATGAGGTCTTATGGAGGACGCCACGGGTCAGAGTGGATAGTAGTCATGATGGTTTTGCAGTGCTCCTGTTGGCCACGTGGTGAAGCCGTACAACTAGTGACTTTCATGTGTTTAAATTGCACCCGGGTAGATTAAAAGTCGTGAAAATGGGTTTTTCCTTTTGAATCGACATTCTGGCTTCTGAAATATTTTTCAAATATTCAAAGCAAGTCACCAAGCATCCCTTCGGGTTGCTCCGACTGCGCTCTGCCTCTTTTTCTTTCTTTTTCCCACCATAATCACCAGCGAAGTCTCACTTCAAATATGAAAACCCGGTAAAGTAGCCGTCTATGGCATTATCGAGTGTGACAGGCAAGTTCTAGAAATTTCTATTTCTCTTAGATCGTTGTTTGCTTTTTTTGGATAAAGAATAAAATCAATCTCGTATGAATAGACAGGATTATACGGAAGAAGTTTCTTCCCACATGCCAAATGTTCTTGCGATTCCCTCTGCTCGGGCACATTCTTTTCAAGTGCCTTATAATGAATTCGAAAATCATAAACACTCACAATTTTTTGTTTTTTAAAGAAACAATTCGTATTGCAGGACGCCCTTTTCAGTGTCCTAAATATCTATATATAGTCTATAGAGAAAAACCTGCAACACGTCTGATTATTGTACTGAGTATTGAAAGCCTCTGGCTCTCCTGAACCATATGCCTTCCTCCTTACATTAATCGCTGTGTAGGTTGCGTCAACTTGTCTTAGCCTTGCTATCCCCATAGCCTTCTTTAGCTCTTTAGCTGCCTATGCCGTAAAGGCTGTAGGACTATTCCTCTCTGCGCCTCCCGGCGTCTAGAGCAACACACACGGCGGACTGTTTCGAAGTACCAATTAAGGTTGCGCAATGGTTCATAAGTATTGTGTAACGGTGCCAACATTGAATCTAGATGCAGCGGAGTTTCGATGTTTAAGAGATTCCACCAGAATTTGTACATGCACAGTCATTGTAAAGATGACTTTGAAGAATAGTAAAGCGTGCCCTGAGGTAACCCCTTACCAATAATCTAGAGAAACTCCTGAAGAAAGAACTAATGGTTGATTCACCAGGATGATTCCACCAATGGCAGATTCCATTCGTCTTTTTGCTAGTCCACCAGACACGCGTCCCTCGCGGCTTAGTCTTTGGAATCTCCGTCAATTACGTTTTGAGTCTATTTTCTGAGATGTAAATAATTGAAATTAATGAAATATTGAAGTCGAAATAGTGAAATGATCAAATTCCTTGATTTCCGCAGCCGTTTGACCCAGTGTTAACCGTCGCTGCTTTTCCTACTTTTATAATAAATTTCACGGATATTAGTATTTATTTGAAGTAAGTAGCGATGGTATTTTGGAGGTATTTCACAATACTTTTATCGCCACTTACTACTTTTATAAGGAATTTCGACAACGACAGATACGAGCTCTACTCTGTAGGTCACCAATGCTTTACTTACTACCCCTTGCACAGTTCCAGGTGACCAAACATGTGGCACTATAGTCCATACTTAGTACCGTCTTGTCTTAGCATCATTAGAACTCTCCCCCGACTTTAGAGACTTATTTTGATATGTAATGTATGTAGGTATCTATTTTTGTAGCCTCACAAGAATCTGCCATCTTGGGTCTTCCTTTTCGTCTAAAAGGTAGATGTTCACAACCTGATATTTCTTCATACGAGTGCCGCCAAAATCGTTTCGGAAACACTCTCGCCCGTATCGGTATAGGCATCCCAAGTACCGAAATTATAATCAATTTCGCACCTGCAACGGTTGGCCAGCAAAAAAAAGTCATAGCATTCCACGGGACCACCTAGACTGTGTTCCGTTGGTTTTCACTTGTTATGGATGCTAGGCACTACATCATTTGGAATTTCCCTGCTTATGTTTTCTCCAACCTACGACAAAAAACCAAAAGTAGCAACGAGTAGCCCCAAAGAAACGACGTGGCTACTTTGCAGTAGCGAATCCAGAAAAACCCACGTATTAGTATTTATTAGCGACGCTACTTTCGTCACTTCGTCGCTACTTCGTTTCGCGAATCGCTACTTACATTGCGCAGCCTCTATAATACCATCGGCCGGCCATATCCACCACACTCCACATAAAACCAGCCAAAAGAAAAGAGAAGGAAAACAAAAAAAAAAAAAAAAAAAAACACAAGATTAATAGCCTTCTCTCCCAAGTTTGATAAACGCCCTTTCCCACCCACCGCCGTCTATACTTTCCCGGTATTCTTTTTCCCCGTTACAGTAAAACCCCTCTAAGGGGATACATTAAAAACGCGAAGATTTATCCACATAGCCAGGATATCCAGTCACGGAGAATTCGGGTGGTTTTCTCGATGTAATTAATTCCTGGAATGATAAAAAGAAATTGGTGGATAAAATAGAGACAGGTTAAGCGTATATAGCCATATAGTTAGAAAAATCAATTTCTTCTTTTTTTGGCTAGAAATTTAATGGTTGAAAAATTGAAAAATTGATCTAAATGCGCACTAATTCCATAGATTGATAACATTCACCCAAAATATGCCCAAGATGACCTCGTTCCTCACAAAGAAATAATTAAAGACTCTAGAAATATTCTGCAGTCAACTTCAAAACTGCACCTGTTACAACATGACGCTCACAAGCCTGATTATTAGTATTTCACTCCATATCGAGTATTCCTGCAGACAAGCCGATACTCGTTGGAGTCTACGTGACGGCTAAGAACTGGGAGTCTTTAAACACTATTTGCTTTCTGTTGATGTTATGGATATTTTGATGGTCACGCACCGATAATGGCATCATAAAACCCCAATATCAGCTGATTAGTAAGCCGGGACTTTGAATAATGTCTATTATACTATCTATTGCCAGGGAAACCGCTAACTACAATGGATTCCGAGCATTATTACACTCAATCAACTTTCTTTATATGTCTTGGCATACCCACATAGATACCTAGCTTTACATTATCTGATGAATCATCGTTTTATTACCAGTAGAGTCTTCAATTCTCAGTGACTGCAATTCCAGGTCATTTGTATGAAGATGGCCCTGTCGGATTTTCTCATTTTGGTCATATCACTATCATATGGCTCTTCAAGGTACATCTATTTATCAGAAGTGAATCTAGAAACTGCCGGCTGAATGATTTTCGCATGGAACTTTCTGTAAGCCATGTGTACGACCTCATTGTGAGATCTAGGGGGAGAAGGGTCTTTCCAGAACGCAGGTAAATATTGACGCCGACAATTCCTTGAGTTGATTTATTTACAGGAGCCCATACGGAAAAAAAAAACATTTTAGGAACACTTTGTTTTTATTCATGTTTTGAAAAGACGTGAAAGTGAGACGCTAACCTTGAGAAGCGAGTGTGGCACGTGTCATATCTCACGTGAATGTCATGTGACCTTGCAAATACTTCTCGTGCATGAAAAGACAAGGTACAATCATACTCCCAAATCTAAAGAAAATTAACTAAAATTGGGGTCGATCATATCGTAAGCTCTCAAGCTCTGTGGGGATGAAGTATCAATGTTTTACACTTCTGGATGAGCGTGAATAATTAAAAACACCTTTTTTTACCCACTTACCGCGATATCCTCTTAGAAAGGTTTTACAGTCTTCCTTTTCTTCCCCAGTTTCTACGGGGCCGTCCTGCACCATGGCCCCCAGAGATGAGATACAACAGTGCGATGGAGCCATTTTTTTTTCCACTTAACTAAGCACAAGGCCTTATACAACACCCTTCGTCCACACCCACACCCTCACATCCAGGGATTGCCCAGTATAACTCGACCTCGGCAAACCACCAAGTGATATAGATCCCACTAAGAAACCTCACCAGGAACCCCCTGTCCAATTAGCTCAATTCGCTGCCCAATAAGCTCAATTAGCTGCCCATCATGGTCAAAGAAAGCTCCGCATTCGTGCGGAAATTGGCCCACAATGACCCTGCCATCAGAAACAGTGCGTTTGCCTCGTTGAAACAGTACTTACAGTCTCCCGCAGGCCACAAACTCCGGTTGCTTGACCTTGAAAAGGTCTGGAAAGGCCTCTACTACTCCATGTGGTACTGTGACAAACCCATCCCGCAACAGGGCCTCGCCGGCGATTTGGGAGGGCTCTTTTCGGCGGTGGTGCCCCAAGAAAAATTGGCCGATTTCCACCGGGCCTTCTGGGTGGTGGTGCTGCGTGAATGGCACTCCATCGACAAGTGGCGTATCGACAAATACTTGATGTTGGTGAGACGTGTGCTCAGACACAACTTGTTCCGTCTCCAAGCGCACTCGTGGCCGGCTTCAGAGGTGGCCGACTTCCTCCTGGTGCTCCAGGAGTACCCCATCTCCGATAACACCAAGTTCCCCCAATCCTTGGCCTACCACGTGTGCGATATTTTCCTTGACGAGATCGAATATGTGGTTTTCAAGGACTTCAGAGACTACAGTGAAGAAAACGACGAGGAAGACGACGAAGATGAGGAAGAAGACGAGGAAGAAGACGAGGAAGACGAAGAAGACGAGCAAGATTTACTCCACATGCAAAAACCCGCCACCGAGACCGCTTCTACTGCGGAATTGACCGAGGAGGAGAAGGAGACCAAGAAGGCGCAAATCATATCCAAGATCCCCGTGGCCCAGTTGGTGGAGCCCTACAAAACGTTGGTGGCATCCACCAGAAACAAGGCGTTGCGCGAGCGTTGCCAGGAGGAAATTCTTGACGACGCGAGACTCACAAAATGGGGGGTTGTAGACAAGGAGGAGTCCGAGTCCGAGGATGAATGGACTGGGTTTTAAAGTAGCATTGTGTATATAATAGAACGAAAAGGTCGAAGGTGGGCATTCGGGGTGGTTTATTTGATCCTGCTGGGTAATTACTACCCTGTAGGTAAGTGTGATTCAACAGCAGTAGAAGTAACGTTGACGGCACCAGGGCCACCCCAAGCGTGGCTGTTATTTGTACTATTTTGCCAGGGTTTGTATTATTCGGGGTTCCGTTCTCCGTTTTTGATGCTCAACTTTATTTGTATGGCTCTGGGTTACATTGTGTGTCACGGGAGACCCGTTAAATTCCCCAAATGGGGTATATGCGGCAATCTACATTCGGCCATTGGGATTTACCCAGCGATTTCTATGTCGATAGTATGGAATGCTAATAATTTATCTGGTACGCATAAACGAGCCATTGGAAGAGGGTTTCAGATTGGCATGGCCAACTTTTCGGGTGTTTGTGTCGAACTTCTATCAGTCTTCTGGGGCTCCTTACCTTAGGCCTGGTCGTGTTTTAGTGCCTTTGTTTGTAAGAATTGGTGCGTTGTGTACTTATTGGGTACATCTGGGAAAATAGGAACAAGTGTGCCAGAGTCGCTCGGGGTGAATATGGTGGGGTGTCAGATGAAGAGCCTTCGGCCCCTATTTCACTTACCGACTTTGGTGTGTAAATGTTTGTGCAATGATTTCCCAGGATTGGGGGATGTTGATAAAATTCCAAATAAAAAACCAGTTTATCACAATCTTGAAATATTTTATTGGGGTCTCATGGTATTCCAAGAAACCGTTTAAAGGACACTGGTGGAAATCTTAGACACTTGAGACTCTCAAGCGACTTGACTGAGAAAATCACGCTGCACAAGGGAAATCAACTTTTCATACATGTTTTTGGAGCAAACCATCCATGACATCCCAAGCGAGAGACCACAAGAATAAACACCATTAGGCGTGCAAACGTTCTAGCGTGAATAGCTGTGGAAAGCGGGCTCATGAAATTCGAGGGAATGGAGGTACACAAATGGAAACAATTCCAAGACACCCCAGTTATCCCTACAAGGTGGTTACACACACAAGCAGGATGATATTAAGGGGGCCGTGTATAGCAAGAGGCGTCGTGCACGGTTTCCGACCCCGACAGGGAGTTCACCACAACAAGCAGTAGCCCGCTACTGCCGATTAGATTGCTTACTATTATTCCCTCATAGCTACCACATCCACCATCTGTGTATCAAGCTGGCATATCTAATGCTTATTATCTAAAGGAGAGGTAATGTATGCCAGAGCATCCGATGCCAAAGAAGGCCAATGTTGATTACTCTCGAAGTCGGTTTACGGAATGAAACAATCGCGTTATGGAAGGCATAACCACCTAGCAGTGGAACTAAACTATTTGGGTTTTGAAGAAAATCACTTTGACGAAACAATATGCACTAGGCAGTTAAAAGAGGGAAACCTCATAGGGGCCCTATACGTTGATGGGCTTTTCGTTGTACCAGACAACGAAAGTACAAGGAATTGAAACCAATCTTTGATCTAGAAATCTTTGGCCTCGTAAATATCTTGGGATCGAATTTTAACACAAGTCAACGTCACCACGCAACTTCTGGAGGAGCATAGCTATGAGTTTAAATCAGATGGAATAACTCCCAGAAAAACTCCAGTCGAAGTCGACTACGATGGATGGTTCAAACAGCAACCCCAAAGAAGATATGTTCCACTATTCATATTCGAGGAATGGTGTAAAGATAGACATGGGTCATGGAGGTAGTGGGGCATAATAGAAGGACACTGCCTTTTCTAATAGAAAAAAAAAAGCAAAAAAGAAACGAAAAACATACACTAAAAGGCCGTGGTCATTTTCGGGTGACGCTTGAATTCATTGGTGCCTCAGATTGCTATGGCTATGGTTTTGCTGCCAGTGGAGCCAGAAATACAATGTCTTGTGTGAGGTTTCTGGCGGTGCCTTGTGCTCCAACATCCAACCGTGAGGAATTACCCATATTTGCGATACGGTCGTCTAGAGGCTCCGCATAGTGCATCCATACATCTGATCGTTTATGGCTATAAAAGGGACTGACTAAACAAGGACGGTTCAGTCAAATGTATGCCAGAATATGGACTCTCCAGAGTCGAGTCTCCGCATAAGTTCCTCCTTTGATGGTAAAGGTTACCGATATACGGAAGGAGAATCCGCAAGCCATAAGGCGTTCCAATAGTATCTTCTATATCCTCTATTCTATGTAGAATATTTACAGGAGTATCCAGTAGTGCATTAGTCATTTACTCAGCTCTTACTACCTCCTCCACTGACTGCCTGAGCTATCATAACTGGTACTTATCGCTAAGGGCTGATGTGCGATTATTAGGGCTTAAGTCGGGATAAACGCAGTTTTCCCACGCAGGCATTTTTAGAGGCCAGTCTTTTTTCAATACTCATTTTCATCTTTTCTATATTAACCATGCACCGTTTTGCTTAAAATACCGCTATCTTGCTAATTTCACCGGTCACTCTTATGCCCAGGCATCCCTTCGTCCGCCAATAACCTTCCCAGATTTTGCTACTTTTTTCAATCTTACATTGAATGAACGGTTTATTACCAATGTTTCGTCCAAGGCCATACTTCCCAAAGCAATTGATACCCGTGATCTCCAAAGAATTATGTCAACAATCAGGCGTAGAGCCAAACCAGAATACACTTATCAGAGAGTATCTCCGACTGATAAAATACCAGAACCATTATTCGTATCTTTTCATTGATAAACGTCATTCCTCCATTGCACTCTTTACGTTCTCTTTCTCATTTTGCAATATGGTTCCATACATCGGACTACATTGGAAAAGGAGCATTTTGCCGACATTGCTGGAAGATTCATACATCAGTGTAGGGGATAATAAGAGTCTCGATCGTGAGAGTATTTACTCTGGGAAGGATGGGAAGTTGAGGAAAGGTGAGTAATTTGAATCTCTGATGATGAGGAGTTCAATGGGTAAGTCCTCCTTCTATAACGCGCAGGTTATCAAAAAGACAGACGATGTTTTTAAAGAATATAAGCTGTGTCTCAGTATTTAATATATAGATATCGAGTGCGTGCTGGTATTCAAATGGTGAGGTATTTAAGTAAATTCAAATATGTGGGTATCATAAACCTAAAATAATGTCCTCACTCAGTTTTTCCGTTTGTTCTTGGATACACCGATTCCAGAAAATAGGGATTTCAAGCGAGCAGAAATCACCAGTATCGCTAAAAACTCCTTCGCCATCCGAAACAACAAAGGGAAAAACTGTTCTTTTTCTTAATACTAGTCGATCCAAGTTTTGTGGGGTCTATCAAAAGGTAAATATCAGCCTCATTTAGATCATGAGTGAATTTCCCGAAGAAAAGACCCTATCTTTACATCTTCGTCAATATGATTTTGATCTGTAGTGAGTTTCGGAACTTTTTGCTTCTGTCATACGCTTGTATTCGCTTATAACGTAGGTAAAAACTATAAAACGCTGGGTGTATTCTGAATAAAGAAAAGTTCAATATTTGCAAAATTCCCCAATTCAATTGAGGATCAACGACAGTGGCAAGAAATCCCTTTTCATATACTTGGCATGGGGTCGCATATATGACTATGTTAGGGATTACAATATCATAAAGTAATTAGAAAAAATTCGGATAATGGGCGGCCTGATGAGTGTTGAACTCCTTGATGGGTAATCAGTAGGTTCCAATTATCCCACTACTGGGCCCCACACCCGTACTCGGGTAGATTAGAGCTTCGCCTAGTTTGAAATCTCGGAGTTTAAGTATTCTTTCAGGGTAACACAAGGCCAGTTTCATCATCAACCTCCCGCAAATTTACCTAAAAACAATTGTATTGTATTTTATTGTATTGTATTATGGAACCTCGCAGGCCAAGGAAGAAAGAACAGCTCCTGAATGCATTGGATGCAATGGACTCGATGTTTTTGTCTACAGAATGTTTAAGTGATTTTCAGAAAACAGAAACCCACAGCAAGAGCCTCAAAGGTTTTTATTCCCTGGCTACCCTCTTTTCTTGCTTCTAATAAAGCTTCTTACAGATTATTAGTACAGTCAACTCCCACGCTTTCGTCTGTAATTATTGCACAAGATTTCGTCGGATGTCTTGGATCGTGAACAAATCGGATTGCATATTGTATATTACTGCATATGAACCGGTATATATACAATACACCGGCACAATGTGCACACTTCATACACGGGCTGGGATCCTGCTACATATTCTAATTGAAATATCTATCATTATTTTTCGACACTTTCTACCCCATTTTCTTTATCACTGTAAGAATTAAAGGTTGATCATATCTCGTATAAAAAGGCCGACATTCCTCATTTAATACACGGTACTTGTACCTTGTAAGGGTTATCCGACTGTGCTTGCGACAGAAAACCGCTTAAAAATGCCCAAGGTATCTAGTGTGGGTAGCTTCTTTGAAGGCTAGTATTCCACAGTAATAATCAGGAGCAACTCACAATCTGGGCAATAATGGCCCCCTCTTTCTCTTTACTCCTTCTTACGTTGATTTTCACTTTACATGTCCTTTTGGTATGATGTTTCAGATTGATTCTGTCTTTTTTGATCTCTCGTGGTACTAACCCACTTTTAACCATGCTAAGGGCCTTGTTAAAAAATTTTCGTTTCATAGAAATATTTATAAGATAAAAATTCAATTAGTTGCCAAGGTCCAAAAATTTCAGGAGTTGAAAACGAAGATCACGGCGGGTTGAATGCACTTTTGGGGCGTGCCTTCGCACCCACTTGTCCGGCCACTCGTCGCAGCTAAAAGAGACGAGGAAATTGTGTTTTTTTAACACCAAAAGAATACTTTTGTGAGTGACGCTTTTCTTTACCTTATTTCTGATACAAAGCTTGGTTTTGAGTTAAAACTGGTCCAGAAATTACCCGTTTTCAAAGCTATTCACGAATTCAGATTTTGGCATTTTTACATTTCTGATCTCGAATCGTGAATATTGTTTTTTGGATGAAAAGGTGAGTTTGGCTGCCATACAAAAGTTGTGGCATTCCTGTATATTGAATGCATCCGGCCATGCATGCTGAAATCGCGGGAAAACTGCCCTTGTCCAATCTCTCGAGGTGTCGAAAGCGTGGGAGTTGACTGTAGGTGCAAAACATAACATAGTTGTTGTAGCCATAAGATTATCTTCTTTTTTTTTTTTTTTTTTTTGTTTATTCGCTGGTCCAGTAAACCCCTTCGGGATTCCATTACGGTTACCGTAAAAAAGCTCCTGATTTAGTAGGTAAATTTATTCTTCGCCTATAATCATAATTAACATAATCAGATCTATTTCTTGGAACCCGCGATAAATTCGCCCCGGGCATACTCAATGTGGTTCAGGTAGTAATAAATATGACTGGCCCACACGTTTCACTTTTCTAGAGACGTATATAAAAATAGCCCAAAAATTCAAGCCACGCAAAAAACCTAATTGGGAAATACAAACTTTCAAAATCCACATGAAAGTATTGATATTCGTGATACCTGAAATTCCCTATCAGCTATATCAGCTACGCTTGGGGCCGCACGGCCTACGGCCGCACCCAACCAGACCTGGGGCAGCCGAGGTGCGAAGACTTATCTTAGACAAGAAAGCGTAGTTCCAAAAAGCAAAAAAAAAAAAAAAATAAAAAAAAATACGCAAAAATACCCCTTTTCTTCCCCCGGCGACAAACCAAGTACCCCAACTTCGCTCATAAGATTCGTTCAAAAAACAGGATCAGCACCAAAACCCCAGTGAGTTCCCCCTGTACCGTATTTCGTCTCCTCGTGGTGTCCCCAGACTTTTACCTGGTTATAATAGTCAAGATGGCGCTGGATAATCTGTACATCCCCAAATTCATCCAGGATGTTCCCTGGTACTACAAAACACAAGCAAACGCCAGCAACGAACCCCACGACTCGTTGGCCCACCACCGGAAACACCCGGGCCAGAAAAAACTCGACCATAGCCAGCCGCAAGCAGGCAGTGGCATTTCAGACGAAGTGCTCGAAGTAAACGGCACCAGAACCCGTGCAGCCCAAGACTACGACGCCAAGCGGGATCGCTGGCACGGCCACTCGGCCGAGGAATGGGACGCAATCCTTCTGCGGTGGGACGAGGTGAAAAAAGCCCACGCCAATGCCCCCGTGAATGACGATTCCGACGACACGGACTACGAGCTTGAACGCGAAGAACTCGGGCTCGGAAACGCCGATTTGCGCCATGGCCAGGCCGAGGACCCTTTGGAGAAGTCCGTGCGTGACCGCAGAGATGTGCCGGCGTATATTCTTGCAATCAACGCCAACGACGGAGGCAAGGTCCGCGTGGGCAAGGACTCCACGGTGGGGCTTGTGCACGCCGCGTCGGACTTTGTCAAGGAGAGCTCCGAAGTCACGGAGTTCAAAAAAGCCCAGCACTTTGCCTGGGAAAAGAACCAGCAACACGAGGCCAACCAGAAAAAGCGCCAGTACGATGCCCAGTTGGCGGGGCTCCAGAACCCAAATGCGTTGGTGGAACACCATGTCCAGGCAGCAGACTTGGATTATAGTATGGAGGCGAGCCCCACCTTGATGCTGTTGAAGGCCCGCCAGAAGGAGGACGAGAAGAAGGCGGCGGCGGCCGAAAAGCGGCGTAAGCTTATGGAAAAGTACGGCCTGTAAAGGCGCCATATTGTTTGGTTGCTGGAACCCTTAGACATTTGACTGGGGGCAGCTATGGGAATTCAAAAAGTGCCTCGGTTTAAAACTTTGGTTTGTGTTGGCATGAAGGGCACTTGGTGATGTATTGCACGTTGCCCACAGGAAGTTTCTTTTGGGAAAACGCACAAATAAAGTGTAAAGGAACCATAAGCTTCTCCCAACGAATGGTTGATTTTGTGTTCTCTTGAATTTGCGTGGTGTATTCTTCTGACTGAGGGGATGTTGAAGAACGAATTGGTAACGTTGCACCGCGTGGCCCCCAGGTCAGGAAATTCTCTTGAGTCCCCAAATCCTGGCTACCATCACGGTGAAGCTCCAATGTTTGCGTGGCCCCACGTTCCCAGTCACTGGGTGGAATCTGCTCCGTACTTATAGCTCGGCCTCTTGCTCAGGACCATGCCACATACTCCATCTGGTCATGACCATCCCAGGTATATTCTCTTGAGCACAATCCAAAAAGATTGGCGATATCTAACTGTTGTTGAAACCATATGCCGTGCAGTGGACACAAAACCGTATAAGACTGACCACTGTATAAGCACAGGAGCCGTCACACGTTACCTCAAACTATACCAAAATCGATAACATGCTTGGCCTATGCTTGTAAAAGCTGGAGGAAACATGCAAGTCTCCAAGAAAAAAGAAGCGTCGATAATCACCCAAAGAGAAAGAAGAGTCGATAATCACCCCAAGGGGGTTTCCTGATAAATGGTGGAGGACAATCTCCAGGTCGCAATTGCCCCCTCATACTCCTGGGATTGAAATATCATCGACAAGTATCAAAACACCACTTTCAATGGTGGGCAGAATTCTAAACTGACCCAAGCTAAATGAGCCTCGGAAATCAATTTACGGCGTATTCCTATTTCTCTCTTCGTGGTGGTCAGCAAATGCTAGTACCTCAGCAAGGAGATCTACCAGGTACCTGAACTTGGTGATGGTTCTGCAAGTGAGTTCATTTCACCTGTTTATTTTGATGCCTCTAAAAGCAAGTACATACTACATGTTTCATGGGGCTGGTGCTGAGCCTAAACTTTCTTGGTACTCAGCCACACACTTCCACAGTGCCTCTTAAAGAGGGCCCTCAAATGCCGGTCCACCCTGATTGAAACCTGTTCATTCATCATGATATCCATACCATGCCCATGCCAGACTATGCCTGATTAAGGTTTTGTTTACTCGGACTTTGCGTGAACAGAAAATCCGCCAATCAATTGATCACCATACAAGTCTCTTATGGAACCCATAGAAATGGGCCTCTATGAAATGCACCACTGGGAGTTGCGGTACTATCAAAACGCGTGCATCCACGTGGTGCTACAAAAAAAGAAAAAAAAACCCCCACCAACCCAAAAAATCCAACTCTAATTTTACGGTGGCGATCAAGGGAAACCACCCAGCTCAAGCACCCAGCTATTTACTTCCCACACGGTTTGCCCATGTGAAGAAAGTGCCCCAATTTCCCAATTTCCCAATTTCCCAATTCCCCGATTCTCACGTGACACGCGACGCGCTTTCCTCTAGCGTGCGTCCTCCATACGACAACTACGTAATACCGAAACCATCCATGGCTCCACATTCCCACGCTGGACAAAATGCCGGGAAAAGATCTCAATGACGCCATTCGTGCCGATATCCGCAAATGGAAGTTCGAGACCCCGCCTCGCCTGCAAATGGAAATTGTCGCCATGGTGAAGGAAAGATACCACCGCTGCATTGACCAGTCCACTGTGTCAAGAGCGTGTCTGAAGAAATACAGCTACCTTGATGACCCTTCCAAGGTGCAGCCCACCAATGTTCGAGCGCGTCAGCCACAGTGGCCGGTGCTTGATCAGCTAACCGGGGAATGGGTCAAGCAAATTGAACAAAATGGCGACAAGCTATCGGGATGTGACTACGTAGTGAAGGCCCGCGATATTTGGAGCAAGATCAAGAAGCCTGGCGACACCGATCCTATGTTTAGCAAGGGCTGGTTCGACCGATTTCAGAAGAGACTAAGGAGAGATGGCAACGAACTTGCACCTGGCTCCGCCGGCAAATATCTTGACCAACAAATGCATGCGCTTAGGGCCACTTGTCGGAAATACCCAGAAAAGGATGTTTTTGCCATGGATGAAACGGCACTTCTCTTTGATACGCCGCCTCGGGTGACAAGCGACACCAAAACCTCCGCTGAAAAAACCCCAGCCAGCCCACGTATCAATTTGGCATTGTGTTGCAATGCAGATGGGCTGCAGAGACTCAAAATATTTGTTATCAATACAGGCGAAATGGACAAAATCATCCCAGCAATGGAACCTGCACTCGCAGCTGAATACCAATACCCGCTGGTGTCTACCGGTGGAGCTTGGATGACTGCAACGGCTATGGGCGAATGGCTTGGGCAATTCTACGCATATATTGGTAAAGACCGAAAGGTGCTTCTATTAGTGGACAACTTCTTAGGCCACACGAAAGGCGTGGACCTCAACCCTCCGCCTGCAAATATTCGGATCGAGTTTCTTCCACCACACAAAACGAGGAAATGCCTGCCTTTTGATGTAGGAATATTCCAAGTAATGAAAGCCCACTACCGACAAAAACTACTGGACTATTTCTTGTCCCATTGGTCTACGGGCGGCAATTTCGACCCCTGTGACTCGGTCAAGGTTTTGTCGGAACTAAGTCATGTTTGGAAGCACCAAGTGAAACTGTCAACAATCACCAAATGCTTTCATAAAAGCACTTTATTCCAACCAACTGAAGAAGTATCCAGTATATCGGCACCCCCAGGGGAAGATGGACCCGAGTGTATCGACGGATCAAGAAACACGCGTATCACTAACGAATCCGATGGTGAACCTGACATTGAGATTGAAAGAATTGCAGATGACTTGCGCAGAAAGCTCCAAAACGAATCTATTGCACATTGTTTCGATGCCAAGGAATATGCAGAGCCGAAAGTGGAGCGGGAATTAGCCATGGACCTTGAAATGGCGGTGACTAAAGCTGAGGCTGATGCGAGTATTGAAGGAAGAATCTATGAGTATTATAAAGGGGGTGAAAACCGGGAAAATCCCCAAAGAAATGGGCATTATGAGCCAACTGCAGATTGTGACGACACTGAAAGTTACAGCAACACGGAAAATTTTGACGACACTGAAATTTTTGACAGCACTGAAAACAACATTCTTATTACACTGCTGCAGCACTCTGAACGCACAAGTGCATTTGCTTCCTCTATGTCGGCAATTGACGAGATGATCAATGAAGTCTCCCTCAAACGCCAGAGGGCCGAAGAGGCAATTGCCCTCCTAAAGAGAGCAAAAGCGGTGTTTGGTTGAAGCAAATGAAAAATATACCCAAGCATAAGAGTTGGGGATGTTTTCGAGGATACTATTAAAACAAGTCAGCGTAATGATATGTTCGGGTACTACAAGTTGTTCCGATCTGTGGAGCGAATCAGATTCGGTATTCGAAAGATATCTCGCACACAATTTGAACACATGGCTAGCAGAGCTAACGCTCGTGACTCAAGCTCGTGAGAATTCAATTGGAAGCATTGCTAATGGATGACATATTCAAATCCCACGTATCAGGTCGAGGAAGCCAAGTAGCACCTCCCCTTGTACATTATATCGGACCTTCTTCCATACTTCACACTAGCCACATTCATCATATGGAAGGCATATTCCAGTATACTCTGGCATCTTTCGTTCGGATCATCACGGACACAACCCATGGAAGCCCATAACTCATACATTCACATTCTAGGATAACATTACTCTTCTTTTTCAGTCAGCTCATTAGCAAACCCCACACGGTCTAGGTTGCGCCCCCTTTAAAAAACATGTTCCACCTTCTATTTCCGGCTTTTGATCAGCCGGAGCAACTCGAGGCCCTTTAACAACTCGGCCTCTGCAGTATTAAAGTCCTCGTAGTTCAACGCCGAGATGGCAAACTTGGCGTGTTTTTGAATCTTTCCGATCTGCTCCGTCGTGTCGACTAGGTCCGGGAGCGACTCCCGTGTCACATGAACAACATTGGAGGAAACGCTTCTTTTTGGCTCGACGTTTGGCCGCACCGGAGCCGGCGTAGGCTTATCATTCTGTGGTGGGAACACCTGAATAGACGATTTCTTGTTGACCTTGGAAAGATCGTCATCGGGAAGAAGACTCGGTGCCCCAGGAAGCTTGAGGTCGTTGGCTTCGGCGTCAGAATCGTTTTCGATGCTAGGGTCAAATTTGGGTGCACCCGGGAGTGTGAAACCAGGGTTTCCGGAGTTTCCGGAGTTTCCAGGGTTCCCGGGGTTGCCAGCATTGTGAGACTCAGTACCAGGGTCGGAGTCATCTTGAACATCCGATCCAGGGTCAGTTTTGGGTGGTTCCGGAAGAGAAAACGCGTTCAGTTTGGAATCATTAGGGATTTGTTCAAAATCCTCCGTTGAGGGAACAGATTGGGGAGTTTTCCCCGAATTGGGGACCCCAGCGCCATCTGGCTGGTCCAGAGGGCCCAGAGGGGTGTTTGCATCCTGGGTAGCGTCGAATTCGCCCGCTTGGATGTTTAACGAGTCAGTATCGTGGGCCAAAGCGTCCAACTCCTGCTCCTCCCCCTTTATAGGGATTTCGTCCTTGAGAAGCCGGCTCAATTGATACTTCAACGTCTTGGCCTTGTCCTTGGTGAAAGCCAAGAACTCCTCTTCGGTTTTACACTGGCCAGCGGTGGTTTGGTCGTAGTCTACGGGGTCGAGCTCGTTGGGCGCCGAAAACAAGGCAAAGAGCGACCAGAAATTGATGGTGGCACGCAATTTGTGGGCCAACCGCGGCTTTGACACGCCGTCATAGTTGCTCAAGTCCTCAAGGCACCCATTGAAAAGCTTGAATGCAAAGATAAACACCAAGTTGAGCGAGAGTTGTTTGCTGGCAAGCACTTGACGCACCGACTCGTCGTCCGGCGAAGCCTTGGTGGATTCCGTGTCGTCCAAAAGCGCCATGGTGAACAGCTCGATGTCTTTTCCGTTCTGGTGGAGTTTCTGCGAGAGAATGTGCTCTAAAACGTATAATTTGCAGTAATAGCTCACCACCGGGTTGACGTCTTGAAGCTCCACCAGTCGAGCAATAAAGGGTGCCACTTGCCGGTCGTTTCTAAGCGATTCCGGGATCGAAGCTGTGGTAATCATTGGGTGTGTACAGAAGGGGGGCTTATAATGACTTTTGTGGTGTTTAAGGCGTGATGAATGCAATTGGTGGTAGTATTTGCATGGACCTGAGAACGGGGTTATCCCATCAGGGTGGGTGGTGTACAGTGTATCATGTATATCAGGGTGGTGTGCACTGTAGGGAATACGCCGCACGGTGCGCGGGGCCCGGAGGGAGAAGAATGTTCCTACTGTAGTGTTCATGAAGCAAGCAGTTAATATTTGGAGGATGAGGGATTTGACGGGCTGATATATTTTCTGGGGTTTGGGATATTCAGAAAATATTTTACTCGGTACGAAAATGGATATTGCTGCATTTTGGTACTTCCCTTGGTGGTCTTCCATGGCAGGCTTCTACGGCAGACTCCGAAGGTAGGCTCTCTCAATTAGTGGTGCGATCTTCCAACAAGAAGAGAAAAA